>NQFO01000575.1:0-58855 GCA_003991265.1 Pseudoperonospora humuli
TTGCTCCGATTATCTCCACTCGTTGCCTTCGTAGTCGATCAGAACTTGCGCGATTATCATCGCTCTCGCTATGAGCATCAAGGTCAAGCTGTAAGAAAGATGGAGGACTATCGCATGCACCAAGCTTCCATCTGTTTGTGCAATTTGCTCTCCGAATCGTTAGTGATGCATCCCCACACAGATTCGTTGTAATCGTCAATAATGATCTTTTGTAGACCCAGGACCTTGACCTTGTTTGTCGAGAGCCATTAAGCATACCTATCGCTTCACTTTCGTCACTTCCACACTGCTGCTGTCTTGTCACGAAAGCTGACGGGGTCAACGCCGACTGAGAGTGTGCATAGCACATCAAGAAATCAACAGCAGCTTCGGCTAGAAGGCTGTTTGTGCGATGTGTATACTGCTGTAAGGTCGGCATAGCGAGAGCTGCAAGACATACCCGTTCCTTGAAGCTGCTTTGATAAATCACTTGACATAGAAGCCGAAAAGCAAGATAAGCTAGTTGCTTCGACTTGGCACATTCGAAGCCTAGCAGCAGCACCTCTACAATCGCCTTGCGTGTAGAGCGGACCCTGTCTTCTTGTGTCGTATCTAGCATTGGTGCAATGGTTCCTAACAACTCCAGCATCGCTACAAAAGCGTCCGATCGAAAGTCGCCGTCTACTGTCGTAACAC
Organism: Pseudoperonospora humuli; assembly: GCA_003991265.1. Lineage (NCBI taxonomy): Eukaryota > Oomycota > Peronosporomycetes > Peronosporales > Peronosporaceae > Pseudoperonospora > Pseudoperonospora humuli. Next base: position 676 of record NQFO01000575.1, read on the forward strand.
ATCCACGCAAATTTTGGAACACCTTATCAAGTTGACCCAGTGCTGAGCCCGGAGCAAGTAGAGCCAACAGACTCAAAGCCGTTGTCGTTGTATGAAACAATTTGAACTCCGAGTCGAAAAGCTGACGCAAGAAACTCTGCAATCGCGCTCGATCATTGCGAGTCGAGCGGGAGCGTGGGGTAGTCGAAGCTGCCAGCGACGACCCTATTGCTGATTTGCTCATGGTCCCCGATAGCGCATGAAACAGATTGCCATGAGACGTGGAATTTTGGAAACGCGACAACACGCGAGAGGTGAAGCCGAGCGGTGTGCCCGACGCGTACGGATCAGCGATGTCGGTTGTCGCGTTATGGCGATAAAGCATGTCTGGAGCTGACGACGCCGAAGACAAGGCCAAATCATCAGCAGCTGAACCGCTCGTGAAAAGATCTTTCTCAGCAATAGCCAGGGGCAACTCCATCGCACCTACAAGACATCGCGTGAGCTCTTGCAGTGCATTGTCATGCAACTTTGACTCGTAGCTAACTAGAAGCTGGAGCAGCTCAATCCCCATGCCAAGAAACCGTGTTTTAGCGAGCAACACTGCCCATACCACATCGAGTACGTACAATAGATACAATCGCAATTACTTTGCCACGGCCTAGTGCTCGAGGGCTGCGACGCAAAATGCTCTGACTGCATCAGCAGACGCAACACTTCAAATGATGTCCATTAAGACAGATGTTGGGCTTTTATCCTCCTACTTAAGGACTAATTTTGACATGGACAGTGAGTGCGGCACCTTGGTGGCGTCATTCTTGTCTTTGCAAGAACGTCGCGAGCTCCGTGCGGTGAGTCGACGGTGGCTTTTCACTTGCACTTGGTTGCAATATCATGGCAGTGACAAAGCTGGTATACAACCTCGAAAATCAGTCTGGAGGCTCGGCAGTCGCGCATTCCGACACGCTTGGACCACGTTTATCCGCAATAAAAGTCGTTCGTTTTTGCCACTTCTACTCGAGCTGTTGCCTACTGCTACAATCACGGAAACTATGGAGCTCAAGCGAGAGCTTTGCTTGTCCACGAATACAGGACAACGACCTTCGTTCGAGAATGGACATGCTCGTAGTGGCTACATTCAGCAGAAGATTAATCGCTGTGGAAATCTGCCAAACCTGCTCTTGACCGAAGAACTCAGCGAACTGCGGTCGCAATTGTTTCGAACAAAGCAGCCAGAGTGTTGGAATGTCGCCTTGTATGGTGGAGGACCAGGATACGACGCACTTGGTCTCATCTTCATGCGAGACTACTTTCGAGCCTGGGATGTCAAGTTGCACACGACCGTGTACGACAACGAGCCTGGCTGGAAATGTGCAATTGATGCAGTGGAGCAGACGTTGCGTCAGCTTGATCAACAGAACGCTTCGCTGAGCTTCCATCATTGCGATATTACGCTCGACGTGATTGCTGAGGACAACGACTTGGTGCGTTTATCGCTCCAAGCCACTCGACTACATGTGTTTTCGTTTGTGTGCGTGGAAAACTTTTGTCTCTTGCGTGACAGCGCATACGTGTTTTTACGGTCACTCTTCTCGCAATGCAGCGATGGTAGTTACTTTATCTTCATGGACTCAACCCATCGACTGTGGCCTGCTATCTACGACGTGACCAATGCCATTGCACCCGATAGCTTCCGTGTTTGGACGCCGTTCGCTCGTAGCTGTCACTACGCTCTCGTTTTGCAGAAACTTCCAAGCCATTCGAAACCAGCACACACCTATCCATTCTATCGCCAAGCCATGGAAAAGCTCGAGGATTTTCGACAACATCAACAACGTCAGCTGGACACTATGAAGATCGAGGTAACCACAAGATAAATGGATGGCTCGACAGAGACCAACTTTACTTTAACTCTGTTCGTCTATTTGCCGGTAGAAATCTCGTTCAAGGAGGTATAGTGAGCAGGGAACACGCATGGGTTTTGTCACACTTGGCGAAACTTCTTGGATCACTACAATATCCTTGCAGCGGATCCACGAGTCTTCGAGCGGATCATCTCGTCAAGAATGCAGTTCTCGAGTTTCTGCTCGCGTGCGTCGAGAATCTTGCGGTAGGACGGGATCACGACGTTCGAAAGCATTTGCAAACATTCGGGTTCGTTCATGTCAACGTCCGCTGATAAACCGGGTGTCATGCAAACACAATTCTGGAATAAAATTAACGGGGCAGCGCACTTGCTCTTAATGTCGTCGCTCTGGAAGGTTTTGACCACGCAATAGCCACGCTCTCGAATGGGGATGCTGCTAGGGTGGCTTTGGAGATGGTCTTTGGGCCAGTCCCCCGTACCTGCCCACAACAGTACAATGCGATGTGGTTCTACAAAGCGACGACACACGCCGCGTAGCAGCACGGGGATGCCCGTCGCTGAGGTGCCGTCTTGTAGCATGAATTTCTTCTTGAGGTACACGACGCTGTCATCTCCATTGTCGTTGGCCAAGTCAGTAGCTTCCATGTTCAGCACCGAACTCTTCTTAACTGCGTTCCACATGGCTGCGCTGACAACATCCAGCTCAAAGGGCGCAACCCTTGCCGTCGTGAAGCGCATGAACGTGCCTTGTTGGTCGCCTGTGACGACACGCGCATCGTGCAAGCTCGTCGTGTTATCTTCCAGCCCCGCGCTCTTGAAAACCTGCGCCAGTTGGTCATACTGTTCGCTCACACTCTTCTCCATCTGTCTGTACACAGACGCGTCCACAACGGGATCGTACTCGAGCTGGGCACAACTTTGCAAGTCCATGAAGCTCATGTTGGCGTCTCGCAGCGCCTGCAACGCACTTCGCAGACAGTTGGTGTCTACATTCGTCTTGTTTTGTGGTTTCTCCCGTCTACGAGCAGCCACGATTTCGTCCTCCAGCTCTTCCATGTCACGTTGCAGTGTCTGGAAGTCCGGGCGGCGGGCGTGCGCGGGGGCGACGACGAATGGACAATTACGCTTACTGCCCGCAGCTGCTGCGTACTTCGTCGTCTTTTGCTCCAGAATTGCGGTCTGAAAGGCGTTGCGCTTAGTGCCTCTAGCTAGGATTTCGTGTGGACAAAAGGCTGTGTCGGTGACGTTCCGGGATCTGCAGTGCATTGGTTTGTGTAATAACTTCTTTGCAAAATGGAAACAGAGCACTTTCGTGGCGTCGAAGCCGTGGCAAGCTGTCCACGAAACGGCATCCAAAGAGTCGAGGCCGGGATGATGAAACCAACAACGACACACCCGACACACACAAGCATCGATTTGCACAATCCAAAGCGCTTGATAATGCCATTCACATATGTTGCAATTGAGATTACACAACGCTAAGCAGTCTATTGATGTCTGGTATCCAGAACTGATCTGAGTGGATGCGTATCCACGACTGCTAACGAAATTATGCCCCTTCAAACACCCATGCGTTCCTGATTCACTATGTCAATCTTGCGCAGCTGTAGCATGTTGATGGCCACGTTCATATCGCGGGCGCGTCGCACTTGACGTCGCACTCCATCATTCTGTGAAACTGACTGCACTATGGCTCGATTGAATATTATTCGCCTATCAGGATGAGACTCCGAGCATGAGTGGAATCGACAGGACGAATCCACGAAGGTGACGCCAAACAACGAGAGGAAGCTGCAGAAAAAGGAACGTGCAAGGAGAAAGCGGCAAGGCGTTGCTACATTTTACACGAATCTCCGTTGTTGATTACGCCAATCCGACCAGATCTACGATCATTGTTGCAGGAAAATTCCTCCGATCTAATCAAAGAACACGAGCGATCTTAGCGCGACTCAAATAGGGAGCAAATCGCGTAAGCAGACGGAAGTCGAGACATTTTCACAACTAACGATGCCGTAATCGGAAAAACGGGATGGCGTTTCGCGTTTGCTTACATTTTTTTCGGGCCACAAGTAGATGCAAGAGGTGTCGAACGAGAAGACATTTTGCTGTTTCCTGCACTCATGACGCACACGACGGGGCATATCAAGATCAACGCAACTACGCTGGCTGATTTCTAAACTTGAATCTCCCCCGCGTATCGCTATCGGCCACGTCATCCGGCAAGAGATGATACACTACGCCCTCGTTTTGAAATCGTGCGTCCGGAGCGTGGTGTTTCCAAGAGCAAGTTCTTGAAGCGGTTTGTGGAAGCAAAGGACGAGCACGCTATTCTTTTCATTGCGAAGCAAGCGACAAGTGACAGACACGCGCGTCAGTTTTGCGGTTGTTGAAGGCCGAGAAAAATTTAGCAAGTCTTCTGAGAGTCATGTGCTTTCATCTGGATATGTGATCATTGGGCTAGATTCCGAGATGCACGCGTTGTGTGCCACTGTAAGAACGGCCCTTTGTCTGCAGCAACATAGGCAGAGACATAAGCTGCGCTGCTGGCATAAGCATGGACCAAAACGAAGAGTGCTGGACACGCAGATCCAGTCTCGCAAGCGTCGTTACGACTGCGATGTCGTGCAAGTAAGTACTGTCATATGGCTGGACTCATCTGAGGTGAGACGAAACGGTGCTCAGAGCACACCGAGATCATTGTGGCGATACCGTTGTTCAAGATTGTGAGCTACATCACAAAGGTCCTGGAGCGACTGCAGTACTTTTGGAGCAACGCAGGGCTCCTGCTGCTGCTACTGCTGCAATTTTGCGCGGACCAGCCTGTTCCTCATGTAGAAGCTCTTTCTGAAGTGCATGAATCGCGCCGCGGTCGATACGATAGCGAAGTGCATTGTTCCCACGGTGAGTAAGAAGATGTGCGTGGCGCAAGGACACTGAAACAGACGCAAAGGCATCAAAGGAGTTCGATCTAGGGGTCGAAATAGACGTTGCCGAGACGCGCGACGATGGTCTTTGCGACCAAGTTCGCATGCTCAGTTCGTAATGTCACCAGACGCTTCCTCGAACACGACACGACGCTATGGAATTACTGACTCGAGATAACGTCTAGTTTCACAAGGAAGAACGTTACCGAGTGCGGTGCGATCACGTAAAGTGCGACGCGCATTACTGGGATGGCAATACGAACGCGGCCATTAACATGCTCCAAGAAGTATCCACCCAGGTCCGTCCATTCTGGGTCCCAAGCATCATCGCATTTCTTTCAGTATTGGCTGCAAATATCGGTACCACTCAAAATGGTCCCTGGTTTATTTGATAACCTGCTCAAACGACGCTCCGTGATCAAGAGATTTTCTAGTAATGTATAATAAATAGACTATTTGAGTAGCTCTTTTCCATCCAGTCGCCATAACCCCCTGACGGACGCAATGACTGAAGTGACGGTATATCGCCGTGACTCGGCAGCGTCCGGTACATTGTCCCCCAATGAGGTAGTACGTAGTATACTTGAAAAGGATGATCAAGTTGTGACAGCGCCACTGGTTTCGGCGCTAAACAATGACGCGTCACTCGTGTACTTCGCCAGCTTTGTTGTGCGCATAGATTCCGATAGTGCTCAGACGCTCTCGGATGGTCCTGACGCCACCAAAATTGCGACGTCGGAAGATGTAGCCAAGCGTCACGAAGAAGATACGCCGGGAAGTGTGACACCCGAGTTGGTGATGTCGTATCGCGCTACGATGCTGCTGACAAACGAAAATACGGACGAGGCGCTGCTCGCGTTCCTCGGAGACAAGAGCAAATTGCTCACACGCTATCTGTTTTCGGTATTCCAGCGCGACGCTAAGGGCAATTTGCGTCACGCTTGTCGCGTTATTGACCAATTGCTGTACTTCTATATGGACGACGTGTACGATGTGCTGGGTCGAGATGCGTCAACGGTAGCAAGATATATGGGATCCATGTTGCCGTATCTGGAATACGCTCCCGTGGCTGAACTCTTCTTGACGCTAGTATGCAAGGCTCACACTGCTTCTGTTGCGCCTTCGAAGAAGTGGGCGTTCTTTTTGGCCTTATCAGAGTGGAAGGTGCTGCTGGTCTTGGCAAACCATGTGTGTAGTACCGAGTATGGAGAGGCCCATACCATTGGAGCTGCAGACATTTTTGTAGAGCTGCTGGACCGTCTTGCAGCGGACGAGAATGGACAGTTGCTATTGCAGCCAGCTGCATATTGTCCCGAGTTGCTCGAAGGACTGATTCACGCAGCAGTGGAGCCAGAGGATAACAAGAAGGCAACGCAAAGGACAGTGGGGCAGCGTACGGCTGCAATGAAGTGCGTGTTTCGATTGCTACAGAAGAGTACGCTGGAAAAAGTACGAGGACGACCAACAGGTCCGTACAAGTCGTTTGGGGCTACAATCGTGAACTTTGTGCCCAATCAGCTAAAGCCTCTGCGTGAAAAAATTTACGAGATTGTGGAGCAACACCTTGGTGATCTCTTGAGATACCTCATTCAGAAATATGTGAGGCAGCAGAACATTGAAATGCCCGATGTCGAGTCTGGAAAGCCACTTCCAGAAGGGGCAGTTCGTCATACGGCATATGTGGTCAAGGTTCCGTTTACGGAACTGCGTCTGACGCTGGTGGAGGCACTTGTGGAGGTCATAGCGCGTAATCCGCGTTTGATGAGCGAACACTTTGCTGCAGATGTATGGCGCGTGCTGGTCACATGGTTCTTTGAGTATTCTCACAACAATCTGTATCATGCAGCCTTCTATCAGCTTGTGTTTATTGCTTTACGTACGGATAATCGACAGGCACTAGAGGTACTTGTGAAGAAACTAAAGTTAGTCACATTGCTGGTCGAGCACTATCGTGCAGACGGCAATGCTACCAGCAACAAGGGCTACATTCTACGAATTTGCAATGCTATCCGTTTACAAGCAGCTTCGCAGTCGCCTGATGCGTTCTTACGCAATTTCTTGCAGTCGCATACGACATGGCGTGGATTTGAGCAGGAGCTGCGGGACCAAACGAGTTTGTTTTGCAAAGATGGTCTAGGATTCACAGTTCCTCAGGCTTTTCGCCCTGGCTATCAAATCGATTCATGGCAAGTGCTGAACGAAGAGCACGACACTGGAATCGATCACGGATCGGAGTTTGCGCGCTCGTTAGGCTTCGTGGACGACGTCGCGTGGCCGGAAGATGATGCAGCGGATGGCAACAAGAAGCGCAAGAAAAAGAAAAATGGCAAGAAGAGCTCGCACCATTCGAATGGGAATGGTGTTCATGGCGCGGGTGAAGCAGATAGGATCGTTGATGATGAAGATGGCAGGAAGCCTGAGGATGTTGCGGCAGCGGCACTGATAGCGGCCGAGGAGGCAGAGCTGGCTGCAAACGGGTCTATAAACTCGAAACGTGGCGGAGCAAGTACACCCAAGAAGAAGAAGAAGACGAAAAACAAGAAGAAATAGCACAGGATAGAGGCCCGTTTGCTTTCCGTTCTCCCAGGAAACGCAGAGGCAGGTAAGTTAGGTAGACAAAGGTGGCATATACCATATTAGCGGGTGGGAGGAAACGAGCAGTTGAAATTGTGCAGACACAGCAACGAAGTTCATTCGTGCGAGCGGATGCAGTTGTCTGGTGGTGCCACGTGACCAAAACTGAATAGCGATGTTATCATTCAATGCTCCATGAGTCTCAACACAGCAGATGCATGACTTGATGTCTCTTCTCATAGCAATGTGTACATGCTCGCACGATAATTGGAATGAGTGCAGGCTCTTGAAGCAGCGATAGACTCGAGCATTGCCACGCACATGTCGATGGACGTCCTGAGTCTCGAGCCGGATCTACATTGCAAAACCGGAAAAAATCGCATGTCCAGACCAATTTTTGTAAACGTGATGCGTCTAAAGTGAAGTGAGAAATTGAGCAGCGACTGGCTCAACCATCGTATTCATTTCAACGACACGCATTGACTCGTGTCATGCGTTCGCGTATTGGATGGTATGTCCGCAAAGCAGGGTTCTCTATTCTCTATCTACGCTCAATTCTTCACCTCAAAGAAATTCCGCTTCCCTGTTTGCAATCAACAACAGAAAACAAAGTGAAAAACAAGTCCAGATCCGCTTTAGACACCCCACGATTCTCACGTACCACGGGTTAATGCGATTATCATCCGATCCGTCGTCTTCGTCCCACGTAATGCGCAAAGATTCCCACGGCAGCATGCCATGCTTGTCAAAAGGCAAAGATCCAGCAGTCACACCCTCATAGTACTCGCTTGGTTGACCTTGCTGGTTGCGGAACAGCATACGAAATTTTTCTCCACATTGCCACGTACGATTCACAGCCCACGCATATCGACTAGCATCCACAATGTACTCTGGTAACCGGTTTTCGAGCCGCAAGATGGTCACAATAGAACGCGTTGGCAGCTCCCCATTCTCCAATTCTGCTCCGTCTTGATTTGTTGATACGCTCTTCATTTCCGGGGATGGCGAAGACGTGCTGGTCTTCTTCACAGGCGACGAATCGTCACGGATGTCTTCGCATGCACGAATTTCTTTGCTCCACTTTTTGATTTGTCCATCTGCAACGTTGACTAAATTGTGAGCCAACGGCGGAAGTGTTGGAAAGCGGCCTTCGCAAAAGAGCTGGCAGTTGTCTCGCAAAAGCCTCAGATCAATCATAAACTCGGCCGCGCTTTTGTACTTCAATTCGCTTGCTTTCTTCACCATTGTTCCAATATCCATCGGATGCAAAATGATTTCCTTGTACTGGGGAAACTCACGATCTGACACAGGCTCCAAGAACGGACCTGCATCAGCAAGCGTCTTCAACTTAGCCAGAACGCGCAAGAATACTCGTGCTAGTCTCTGCTCTCGCGATGGCAGGGGACACATGTGAGTGCCTGGTTTACGGACGCATTCGTGCTGCGCCATGTTCGGAATTGGTTGTAACACCGCCAACGCGTACGGGTCACCTCCGCCATGATGATAAGAAACCTTCTCTACCATACAGATCAGTGTAGCATTCCGAATAGGAGTATCGCTCTTCTGTGTAAAGCGCTTTCTCTTGGACTTTTCATCTTCTTTCAAGGCAAGAGCATGACCATCGCCAAAGTATACAACGATCAATCCTACCTCGGGAATGAAGTTCCACGTTTCTTTTGGCCGTAGTTTGAGCCATTCCCGTCTGTCCAAACAAATATGCAGATCCAGGAAAGCCTCCACATTGATAAGCTCTTCCAGCAGCAAATGAAGCAGAAACACCAACTGTGCGTATGTGCAAGAGCCCTCCAAAGCTAAACGCCACTCATGTCGTTTCCGTTGCCACGATGGTCGAATTGTCTCCACGCCCGAATTCAAAGCCGCTACCGCAGCGCTCTCCAATTCAGCAAACAAATCAAGCAGCTCATTGAATGCTTTTGCCTTTTCCACTCGATCACTCCATGTTTGGGCTCCTTCCCACGAAGCAGACAACGTGTTTGCATTTGCCAAGTGTTGCTTCAGACATAGCAACATCTTCCGAGCGACATCGCATGATTTAATCACCTTGTCTGCATCTGTGATGACCATAACTTCGCTCTTGATAGCACCGCCACGGAGTGGAAACATCTGAAGCTCGATTCCGCCCTTTGTATTCCACGCAATCTCCGCCGTAGTGCCTTCATCTTGTTTTTCCTCAATAGCACTAATCAATTTGTCCTTTGCGTCCTGCAACTTCGTCGACAGGTTCAGCTCACGAACTCCCTTGGGGTTTAGCCACGCTAGAATTTCTACAAGCTGGGCTTTACTGCTGCAGACTACAAAATCCCCCGAGTCTCCACGCTCGATGAATAACCGTGGCTTGGTATCGTTTCGAAACATATAGTACGAGTTGTGGTACCGGTCTTTCCCCAAAGGAGCTTCACGGATAACAAGCGAGCCTAACTCACTCGCCATTTCTTCTGCTTGGACCTTCTTCTCTTGCTCTAACTTCTTCTCGTCTTCAATCTTCTCGGCCTGAATATCCTCAAAAAACTTTCCGATAAACTCGTGCCGGCGCTTGATACCCTCGGAAAACACGTTGTGTGAATTGGGATGAATACCTTGATTGGCACAATCTCTCCTGAAGGCGTTCTCCCTTTCGCGCCGCGTTCTGTCCGAGTGCTTCCTCCGAGAATCCAAGTCGGCTGCTTGCTTCCTATGATTCCGGTAAATTAGCATTTCCTGTTCCACTTGAGATGCCATGTACGTTCGGATACTAGACAGCGTCAGAAATTCCGAGCAAACCCACGAAAGCGAGCCGATTTTGTACGCTGTAGGCAGCTCATGGAACTCGGAGCAATACAAACCGTAAACAACGTCAGAGTATCGGAATGACTTGAGCTCCTCGACAGAAGGATCTGTTAGCATCTCTTTTGCTTTTTTACATCCTTCAATCCGGCTTTGATTTGCACGAACGCGTCCAACGACGAGTCTCTCGTAATCTTGCTCAAACACGTCCGACAAGGCTAACGCAGCGCGACCCACCTCCGAGTCCTCTCCATTATACAATACAGCGTTATCCCACACCAATCGAACATCTTCGGCAAACTTTACGTATCCATTGGGTCCCTCGTAGCTTCCCGAATCAATCTTCTTTTTGATTGTGCCCAGATCCATCGGGTTCTTCACAATCAGCGCATAATCTTCCAGCCCCTTTGCAGTCGTGTCAACGGGAGCGTTAAAAGGGGCCGAGTTGTTTTGCATGTAGAGTGTCTGCCGAACAATCTCGCAACCAACCAGAGGCTCCACGTGGCCGATCGATGGGTCGATACCGAGATCCTTCGACATCAGTTGGCGGAGAATCTCTTGCCACGTCACTGCGTTCAGCATATCACCACAGGCACGTTCGCAAGCTCCATAGGTTCGTTCGCTGTTTACAAACAGATCCGATACCTTGATATTCCCTTCAACAACGAGATCATCCAGTACTGACATAAACGACTTTTCCAATAGAATGACTCGTAGGAACGCCATGAAGATCCGAGCTAATCCGACGTGTGTTCCCTCATCAGAACGGGTCGTAATGCATTCCACGAGCGCCTCCAACGAGACGGACTCTAGCCCCACAAAATCTTTGAACGTGCAAATGGTTTGCCAAGCCATGATTAGCTCACCCAACAGTGGACCTTCAACGCCTTTCAGACTTGAGCAGCTCAAAGGAAGACTGTTAGTGTTGGCCAAATCTCCCTCCAAAAGTTGCAAATCTTCCACTGGAAACTTGTGTTCTTGCTCTTTCTGCTTTCGCTCCTCATCACGCTCATCCTTTAACCGCTGCCGTGCATCTTCGACCTCTCGCTTCCTTTGTAGACGCTCATTTTCGCGTTTCGTCCGACGAACTTCCCGCTCGGCCATTTCCTTTTCGTGTCTTGCTACACGCAGTGTGTAATTTCGGTGTAGACGATGCAGCTGCTTGAAGAACATTGACTCGAGGTACGAATCGCTATCCGGAAACAGGTTGGAAACCTGGGCCCGAATGAAGGGGTAATTCTTCACGAGGAACCAGGCAGACTGCATCAAACACGTTAAGCAACACCATCACTGTTAGACAATACGTCAAAGCGCTTACACCACCAGCATACACGCCGTAATACAGCAACCGTACCACACGATATCTCCCTTCTAGAGACAATTCGATAATCTGCTGCAGTGTGGCTCGATAAGACACCTTTTTGTTGATTGGCAGCCACTCCTTGAGAACGTATGCTACAAGATAGCTGGCCTCAAACAGGTAACGAACATGCTTGAACACTTGTCGATATGACGAGTGTGGCAACATTCCTGATAATGGCCCTGCAATCTTATACCAGGCATGAGGAGTGACAACCCACAGCGTAGGGTCTCCCTCTGCGTAGTCGAGGCACCAGTCCGTGATTTCAGGAAGCCAAACACGTGTACGAGCATAGTCTGGTGGATGACGGAAGCCGCACTCCATCAAGTTAAGCTCGTCAACAGTACCCTTTGCATTCACTTCAACAGCTTGGTCGGTTCGCATAAGCTCGACAACGTCAGAAGGTAAACCAGCGTTTCTTGAATCCACTCGCGTGTTTGATCGCCTTTGCGCTCGGTCAGCTGGAGGCGTTTGAGATTTTGCAGACGTTTGGGGCACGTGTCCAGTTGCAACGGTCTGCGGTCTCGTTTTTTGTAAACGCCGGCTCGCGGTTGTCGTTCTTGCTCCACTTTCAGCACCACTTGCACCTGAAGAAGAGTTCATGTCGTTGTCACTTTCACTTCCACTCGAGCTACTAGTGGCGGACGAGAGGAGTTCACTACCATTGTCGGAACCTGCACCGAATTTGCTTTGGCCAGAACGAACATCTTCGTCGTCGGAGGTCAAATTGCTGCCTTCACTTTCCATGTCAGACTGTCCATCCATCTGAGATAGTTGGCTTGGGCAGAAGGGATGAGGAAGATGGTACACGTTCGACTGGTCAAAAATGCCGCGTTTGCTTGCACACGACAATTTGGCTGCAGCTTGTTCAAATTCGCCGTCGCCTTGATCAATCATTTCATCGTTCAGCTTTGCTCGTTTGCTGTCCGCTGTCAAGTGTTACAAGCAGCACAAGTTAAAGCAGGAAAGTATCGAGAAAGATCAAGCGGTCCTCAGCAATTACCGTTTGTCTTCGTTCGTGGTTTGGGGGCTATAGACCTTGGAGGGATTGAAGAAAAAGAAGAGTCCGCACGAGGGCGTTTCTTGGAGCGTGATGGAAACGCCGGAGACGCGAGAATGGGTCTGATTGGCAGAGGACGTTCTGCCACTGGCAAGTGCTCGACAACTGTACCAAACCCCATGATTTTTGGACGCTGGTCTCTTGGACGGTCTAAAATCTCGAGACTGATTGCTTTGCTGTGATTGCAACGAGATATAACGTCAGTGAGTTTACTTCCTTGAGTCAAAGGAGCACGTATACGTACCCGTTCTCGTCACAAAAGAAAAACATGTCTAAAAGCCGCAAGATGTCTCCACCTTGAGTGTATGGGTCATTGAAACGAGCCGGAATGGCCGACTCAATCGTTTCTTCAGGCTGGTTTCCAACGTGAGCAGGGTCCACGAGGGACAATTCTCGAGAGCCTCGAACTTCGCCTGCAGGTACAGTAGGTCCCGTTGGAATCAGTTTTGGTAAAATGGGAGGGCCACCTGAAGCAAGCAAAGTCTCAGACGGCGCGCCATTTCTTCGCTCTACCAGCACTGCCTCCTGTCCCGTTGAAACATGCTGTGCACGGCTCCTTGGAACTTTCTTCGTGGCCGATCTCGCATTTTCGGCAGATGCTGTGCTCCTAACAGTGGCTGCAGGACTTTGCGTCCGTTTTGCTGGATCGGTCATGGGTGAATTTGCTTTCGATCGCTCGTCACTAACACCATTGCTCTTGGCGATGAATCCCGGTGGAAGCTTCAATGTAACCTTCAACGATGAAGGGTTTACATCACTTCCTTTCGACATTGCTGCAGCTCGACGCTTTGGTGGTCTTGTAGAAGATGTCGTCCTCGGTGTAGCACATGCGATAGTATCACTACTGCTAGGGGGAGGTGGCGGTGGCCCTCCTGCCTCTGAATCCGATATTTCCGACGAGTCCGAGCTAGGACTGTCACTGAACGAGCTGTTACTGGATGAATTTTCAGCAGGAGGTGGTGGCGGTGGAGGGGGAGGCGGTGGGAGGGGAGGCAGTGACGCAGCTTTCTCTACCTTCTTCTTGGTCTTGGTCGGAGACCGTCTCTGTGCTGCAGGTTTTGTGAGTTTCTTCTTTTTCTTTCCCCCACTTCGAGCACTGTCCAAGTCGGGGCTTTCCTTGTGTCCTGCATCCATTGACTTGTCGGTACATTCGTGGGATGCCGCTTTCTTTCTCCTCGAAGCTCGCGGAGTGTCCGAGTCCGACTCTGAGGACGAAGAAATCGACAAAGAACTCGAAGACGACGACAGATCCTCCGAGTCGGACGACAGACTCGACGAACTACTTGATTCCACGTACTTGGCGCTCATTTCCACCGACATGATGTCTGCGAGCGCCATCTTTTCCCTCTTCTTACCGTTTGAGCGGTAGCTTGCTCTCGTCTAGGATTTGCAGATAATTGGAGCGTCTTTGAGACTTTCGAGCGTCGCCTTGTGTCCCTTTGCTCGGGTAACGATCGTTTCTTCACGCCACGTCACGTTTAGGCCGGTTCGCAGCTCACTGTATGCGCGTGCAGCCACGAAATCTTCGTCTAGAGTGATGGTCATGATCAGATTGGAAAGGATTTCGAGTGGCATTCGTGGGTTACTGCAAACGTCGGTATTGGCGAAAAGAAGGCGCATATCCGTGAGAAGCTCAATGCAACGGTGAGTTACTTCATCGACGGCAAGTGGGTGGTACCCGTCAGCAAAAAGGACATTGACGAGCTAAACTCGACTAGTGAAGAGGTTGTTTAATGAGTGGATGTCTCTTATGGAGGACTTCCTGGGTGCCCTGCGCTATGAGTGATAGCCGCGATCGCTATGCGGTACTTCCCACCTGTGATGGGACTGTAAATTTGGCTCCTGCCTTCGCCCTGCAGTTGATCCAAGTGGCAGCATATGTCGGAGTACCAGCCGATTTTTGAATGTGGTGTAAGATTTGGGAGCTGAAGATGGAGGGGGCTCATTTATCTTTCGTCTGGACGTGCACACGGTGGCTACTACAGAAAGACGAGTGGACTAAGCAGTGACGACTATTGAAAGACTCTTTTGCGTCTCATGCTTGGAAATTTGACCAACGTATGAGGCAGATCTTGCTTTGCACGAAACTGGCCGTCATCTACAAGAGTTATCGCTCAAAGAATAAGACGTAGCTTGTCGGAAAAGAGAGTTGCACTGAATCCTGAAGTGCCATTCACGAAAAACCAATGCTACGGAGTACTTCGTTGAGTTGCTGAAGTCACGAGCCATCCACTTGCTAGAGCTACTCATGTCAAGCATTGGATTAGGGACTTTATTTTAAACAGAACAAAGAGATATCATCGTGGATACGAGAAAGCGTTTATCCAGATAGGTCTGGATACAAAGCATCGACAAAATGCCCAACCTTAGAGACCGGTGCCACTGTTGCTGCTTGCCGAGCGCGTGAGAGTAGAGATCAGGCGGCTGTCACTGTTTGCATCACGCGCGCTCTCTAGAAGGTGCCGTTTGATATCTAGGAACGAGTCGATGATCTCGTCTTGCACGAGCTGCTCAAAGCAAAGTGAGTTGCTTTAGTACCTAAGCATCAATGGCGATTAGGAAACATAGTACTCCAGTCCGTACCAGTGGGTAGCTATGTAGAATGGACATCATGTAGTAGCCGAGCTCTCGCTGTCGCTTGTCCACAAAGTCGGCTGACAGTGATGAACCAATGTACTTCTTGCTAGGCAGGAGCGGGAACATCGGCGCGCGTGACGGATACTTCTCGCGCAGCTTCATGCCACAACAGCCAATGTACAAGTTGAGTCATTGTCCTGTACGTCACTAGAATCTTTGAATTGTATCAATTATTACCAATATGTCGATTGCGCAGAACTCACGATAGCGGCGTACGACGTCCCAAATCTGCGTGGAATAAACCGAGTTGGTTTACATGATACAAACACTGTGAACTTCAAGCTTTAGCATTCAAACCTCAGGCGTCCCACTGCGTTCAATCCACGAGCAGCGTAAAATGTACTCCTGTAAGCGAGCAACGTAAGCATCGATTGGATAGAGCTTAAAGATAGCAAAGCAGTCCTCTAACCGTGTAGAATTTTCCGCAGTCCAGGTCTAGCGACTCCTGACTGCACACCACTTCCACGCGGAAGTCGCCTTGTAAGCATGCGCTGCTGCTTGGTCGCTGAAGTCGGGGTGACGACATTTCTTGACTTGAAGACTATTGAGGAACATTACCATTAGCAAATGACTATGATACGTCATATCGATGTTGTCAAAGAAAAATAATTTTTCTTTGACAATATTCGTAATCATAGGAAGCTCAAAAATTTCAGCTAGAATATCTGAGTACTTTCTCGTCTCCAAATTTGTATCTATCTACCTTCGGAAGGTAGCCACGCGTTCGTGTCCTTGCACTTCGCTATTGAGCAGCGCCACCATGTTGATAACGGCGTTCATGTCTCGGTAGCGGTACTTGAGCGTGCACTCTGCGTGGTCGCAATGGAGTATTCCAAAGCATTTCTTGATCTTTTGCGAAGTATCCTCAGCCATCGCCACCTTGTCCGCCACCTCTTGTCCGCCACCGCCACCGCCGCACAGGGTATATCACAGACGAGAGCGTCTGGTGGTTCTGCAAGCAAAGCTTGTTCACCATTAGCTCGTTCATGAACATTGCAGTCGCACGCTTCTGCAGTACCCCTGCCAACCCTTTTACCAGACTGGGCGCATGTCGTTTGATGCCATCGCGCTTACTTCAGTCTCCGTACGCCACGCACACCTTCATGCTCACCGCCGGAACAAGGCGCTTTACGATCGCTTTGACCACCACACGAGCCATACGCTGCCGAAAGAGCTTCTACATGAGAAACGGCCGCTCCATGCTGACCTGCATCAGGAACGTCACATTGTCCCAGAAGTACTGCAGTCGCTCCAAGTACTTCGTGTAGCTCGCGGTCTTGAGTGGCGGCATGTCTGCAAGCGCTTTCACGTATATAGGGCAACGTTTCTTTTGATCCTTGTTCCAAGCAGTAAATCGCTTGAAGCCAGCCATGTGACGGTACTCTTCCTCTCCTTCGATCTGCTTTCATAGCACCAACCTTGGTGTGGACGAAAGATCGCTCTCACAGCTGTATACATCTCTGGGTCAAGTCCGATGTCGACGTCTAGCATGCATCCAGGAGGTACCACTGGACATTTGATAGACCTCTTGTCGGGCCTCTTCTCGCTGACCGACACAGCAGAACTGACTGTCACTCGTTACTTGATTGATATTGAGGCGACAAGCGTACTGCCACTTCCTTTCCACTGTCATCTCCACGAACTCGCTCTTCTTAGCACCACTTCCATGGTCTCACACTGATCGATATCAAAGGCATGGCGCATTACAATCAGTGGATTGTCCTTGAGCGACTTCAACGACAGCGATGCCCCAGGGAGATTCCAGTTGCACTGTGTTGGAATTCGTGTTGAAGAAGAGGGTCGCGGCAGATGGTGTATATGACGGTGGAGTAGCCCTTGCCCTGCTTGAAAGCGCTCTTCAAGATGATGCCAGCCGACTTCTTTCTGTGCGACTTGCGCTCAGTCTATGTTTGTAGCTCCATCACCGTCGTGGTTTGTCTTATACCGTGGGTGTTCTTGTGCTTGGGTGTGGAGATGCAAATGGAAGAGCGTATGCCCCTGTCAGCCATACACCCCGCCGCGATAGTCATAGAGCCATCCACCAATCACAAACGAAGTACTAGGGGAATTGGACTGTAGATGGATGTAAGGATAGGGATGAAAAATCCATCGAAGAAGTCCTGGATATTGTAGAAGCTGACATTTTCACTACTCCCTATGATATTGCACAATCCTGCCCGATCGCGTTCCACAATAGTTGGGACTTCTTTTCCCATTGCTTCAAACCAGATGGCAGCTAATCTTGAGCCACAGCACGAACTTTCTTTTGGCCATAAGAGTTTTACAGCCTTTGACTTCTTACAGCACTTCTTACACGATTGGTCAATATCAGAGATACGTCAACACCATTGGCTCACATTAAACGATTCAACTTGTTTGAGCAAACCACTTCGCTTCGCGCGCTTCACTCGTCCTCATTTCGCCTTTACCCATATCTTGCGCACTCATCACCTGCCTATAGTTTCTTGCAACATGATGCAAATGATTGTCAAGCGCTCAGCCGTCATGGCCAGAGCCAACGCGCGCCGCACCTTCTCGAATGCAGTCGCCGCCGCTGAGGCCGGCAAAGATCGTCTCATCCTCTTTGACACTACGCTGCGTGATGGGGAGCAGTCACCGGGCGCTACCCTCAATTTCAAGGAAAAGCTGAATATTGCGCGCAGTCTTAGCATCTTGGGCGTGGACGTGTGCGAGGCAGGCTTCCCAGTCTCATCGCCAGGTGATTTTGAGGCCGTGTCGGCCATCGCGAAGGAAATTGGCCCGCTCACGGACCACCGCTCGACGGGTGAACCCATGACTATCTGTGGCCTTTCACGCTCCATGGAGAAGGACATCCAGCGTTGCTACGATGCCGTCAAGCACGCACCTAAGCACCGCATTCACATGTTTCTGGCCACGTCTGACATTCACCTCAAGTATAAGCTCAAAATCTCGCGTGACGAGTGCATCCGTCGTGCTGTGGACGCCGTCAAATTCGGCAAGAGCTTGACCTCTGACATCCAGTTCTCCACGGAAGACGCTGGACGCAGTGACCCTGATTTTATATGCGAAGTATTGGCTGAGGTCATCAAGGCTGGTGCCACGACCCTCAATATCCCTGACACAGTCGGATACACTGTACCTCAAGAGTACGGATCGCTTATCCGCTATCTAATTGACAACACTGAAGGCAGTGAGAAGGCCGTCTTCTCCGCACACTGTCACAATGACTTGGGTCTGGCTACGGCCAACACGCTAGCTGCAGTGCAGGGCGGTGCACGTCAGGTGGAGGTCACGATCAATGGGATTGGCGAACGTGCTGGAAACACGGCTCTAGAGGAGCTCGTGATGGCTCTGAAGACGCGTCCGCAGCATTTCCCCGTGTACACCAGCGCAGACTCGACCCAGATCACGCGTTGCAGTCGCATGGTGAGCCACTACACTGGTATGTCTATCCAGCCCAACAAGGCCATTGTGGGAGCTAATGCATTTGCGCACGAGTCCGGTATCCACCAGGACGGTGTGCTGAAGCATCAGGCCACGTATGAGATCATGCTGCCAGAGTCTGTTGGTCTGAGCGAAAACAAGATGGTGCTTGGTAAGCACTCTGGTCGCCACGCGTATAGTAAGCGTCTCCAGCAGCTTGGCTACACGAATCTTACACCGGAGGAGCTTGACTTTTACGTGGAGAAGTTCAAGATCCTGGCTGACGAGAAGAAAACAGTCACGGATGCTGATATGGAGACAATTGTTTCCGATGAGCTGTTCAAGCCGGAGCCCTTCTGGACGCTGCACTCCGTGCACGTTACTGCTGGCAACTTGGTCAAGCCTACGGCCACTGTGACGCTTGCGCACAAGGACGGTCAGGAAGTGAGCGAGGCTGCCATGGGCACCGGTCCGATTGACGCCATTTACGTTGCTATCAAGCGCGCTACAGGCATGGAAAGCATAAAGCTGAACGACTTTTCTGTGGAGAGTGTGACGGATGGCACGTACGCTTTAGGTGAGGTGACCGTGCGGGTGCAGGAGGACAAGAATGAGGACGAGAAGACGGAGGACGAGAAGCACGTGAACGCGCAGACGGGTGTGACACGTGATCGCCAGTTTGTTGGCCATGGCGCTAATACGGATATCTTGGTAGCGTCAGCTACGGCTTATGTCAACGCAGTAAACCGCGTGATGGCCTCGCACACACGTACTGGTGCTCGGGTGGACGTCTAACATTGCAGAATACCACATCCTAGTAGCGATTGCCTCGCTGCGAGCAATTACGAATCTCAGCAAGGCATTGTCGTCGACGTATGGTATGAGTGCTGTGCGTAAGTGTTATCTAATCAACCCAGCAGAATAAACAGCAAAAGCATAGCGCTTAGAGTCGCGAAAGATGCGAGCTGGAGTGATGTATCTAGTACCTGTTTACTCGACTGTGAGTCCATCGTAGGGCGTAAGGCCGTTGTTGTTCTCAATGGTATCGTCGGCGCCATGTGTGATTAGATACTCGCCCAGGACACCTTCACCGTCATAGGCCATCGCATAGTGCAATGGCGTGTTACCCTGTGCATTGCGGTGATTGATGTCGGCTTGACGTGAGATCAGGAGCTCCACCATCTTCTGGTTCACATTCTGACAGGCAAGTAGTAGCAATGTGTTGCCCTTCTCATCCTCAGTATCAATACGGAACCCAGCGTCCAGACTTGCAATGAGCCGCTTCATTCGTCCATTGCGCGCCTGTGAAAACACAGTGCTCACTTCTAACGATATCTCTTCTCCTCCAGGTGCTTCCTGTCCACGCACACGAACTGCATTCGCCTCGTGATTCACTGCGTTTCGCTGCACCCGTTCTGCCGCTGTTAATGGCAGCAATTTGCTACGCGCAGCCAGTAGCTTACGCACATGAAGCTTGTGTGTTACCCCCAGAACTTCCGCCATGTCCTCTGGACTCAACTCGATAAGAAACTCACCATCCACTGCACCTTCGCGGAAGGCAGCTTTGTATTGGGGTAGCGATAGGCTGTCAAGCCAACGGCCCACATCGTCCACAGTCCATGTGAGCAATTCTTGAGGCAGTGGCTGCTGCTTCTCCAATTCTTCGCGCTGTTGCTCGCGCTGAGCCACAGTGGTCAACAAATTGCTGACAGCATCCCCACCTGCCTTGTTTCTCGCGGGGGCTGAAGCGACCGGCGTGATATTGGCGGCAGCCGCAGCAGCTGCAGCAGTGGCGGCAGTCTCAGCTGTTGTAGTGATGGCCGCAGCTGTCGTATCCGCGTTGATATCGCGCAGGTTCTTGAGCATATTGAGCGAACTAAAGTACGACAACGACATTGACATGAACTGGAACTTCATGAGCTCCTCCGTGGACTCGAACATTGCATGAGATCGCGCCTCATGCTCCCGTGCTTTGGCTGCTGTTGCTGCTGCTGCCGCTGCTGACGTGGCGGTAGCAGTCTCGAGTTCGATGCCTCGTTCGCGCAAGTTATCAAGCTCCAGTTTCTGCTCTTCCAGTAATTCCATCAAATGCCGCTGCAAACGAGCAAGCTCACGATCTTTACGCACACGAATTTCCTCCATGTCGGCAAGCCGCTCTTCCAGTCCTGCTAGTGTTTCCTGCTTTCGCTGCACTTCCGCAAACGCGCCTGCAAATTCCGCTTCCAAGTCGCGCTTTTTCCTCTCACGCTCACGACTTTTGATGCTCAGCGCCATCTCCACGGCGTATGCATCACCTTGACGCTTTTGCTGAGCTTCTTTCAATTCCAGCGCGTTCTCCGCTCCAAGTTCAGGCGGTGCGTCATTGCTTCTCTCTGGCACGAAAGCGGCGTTGGGGATTCCGTTGTCCAGAGGCTGATACTGAACAATGGAGCTATGGCCTCGCAGTGAGCCCTCAGCTCCGCCAGCACGCAGTCGCTCGGCTTCACGTGTCAGTTCGCATACGTCGGCATCCAACTGATCAAGTTCCTGCAGCTCGCACTCCAACACGGCCAATTCTTTCTTTGCTTCACGCAGCTCGTTGTGGACCGTACTCACTTGGCGCTCCGCAGCTTCTTGAGCTCGATGCAGTGCGTCAAGCTCGTCCTGCTGGCGTTCAAACGCTTGCTTTGAGCCTTCAATCAATTCTAGGCCAAGGGCGAGCCTTTCAGCTCCAGGTGGTGCGTCACGCCATTGTTTCTTGCGTGCAGCCTTCCGCCGTCCCAAGAGACCACGATACATTCGCTGAATCTCTTGAGCCGCTAGCTTAGAAAACCGGGCAGTGACGAATTTTTCACGAGCAACGTACATGCGCCAACTTGCTTGCACCTTAGCAGCGTTCCGGTCTTGAATACGGCGACTTTCTTGATCTTTCCGCAGGATCCGCGCACGTTTTCGGCCAAGATGGCCACGATATACTCTCTCCAGTATCCGAGCTTTACTTTCACGTAGCTTTGCACGGTATGCCACGCGACGGGAATGCCCTCGGACGATGCTCTGGATGAGAATTGCTGCGTGCAGTCGCCTCGTGTCTTCTTCCTTTTCTTCAAGCAAGCGGCGAAATCGTCGACGACCTAGCCGGCCTCGTGCGATCCGTACAATTTCGCCACCAGCAAAGCTGCGAGCGCGTTCTTGCTGCCGTTCAAGACGCATGCGGTTAACTCGACGCGTGGCCAAGAAGCGACGAATGTACTTTTGTACACGTGTGGCTTGAGCGTCGCGCCTTCGTCTTAATTCACGCTTCATGTTGGACTCGTTTGCTTGAGTATCTTCGCGAAAGTTTTGCTGGAGTGAAAGACGCACCTCGTCATATTGTTCACCGGTGAGATGACTGCCTGCCGTTTGTTCCGGTCCAGCAGCTCGTCGTTTCTGCTCTTGCTGTTTACGTGTTTGCTCTTCTGCCTCAAGCATGTCAAACAAACTAGAGAGCTCAGGTCGTCGTATAATCTCCATTGACGGAATCAAGAGCGCATCTGGAAGCTGAACTAACGGGCTAGTTATCCCAACGGGTGAAGCTAAAGTCAGCAAATGTGAAGAAGACAAAGGCTTTTCAGGTACAGTGCTGTCGGTCAGATCTATCTCTTGGAAGGCGGCAAGTCGCTCAGCTTGTCGTGCCTGCAATTGCGTTTCGAGAGCTGCCAGTCTGTCCCGATCTTCCTGTTCCCATTCTCGCCGTCTCCGCTCCTGTTCATCTCGTAAAGCAGCCAAGCGTTCCACAGTCGCAGCACAGCGTCTTTGACGCTGCTCTTCGGCTTCTTTTTCAAGACGTTCTTCTTCCGCAACAATCTTGGCGCGCACGCTCTCGATTTTCTTGTCCATTCGACTGCTGCTGCCCCAATCCTGTTGCCGTGTCGGATCATCATTTTCATGCTGATGCCGTGCAGCGGCTGGAAGAGCAGGAGGTAGCAGCACGCCCATCACTGCGGCAGATTGAGTCATCGGTCCTTTTCCGGTTCCAGTCATTGATGGCGACGTGGTCTCGATAGCCAATTCATTGATGCGCTGCTCGTCTTGTTGCCGCTTTCTCTGCTCGTACGCAGCTTTTTGGCTCGTGTGTGTACGCACTGCCTCCTGAAAAGCTCGTTCCGACTTTTCTAGCTGAAGCTCGTAAGGAGACTTTGTTCTTGTTAGCAGCTTATTCGAAGGCTCTGCAGCTAAAGCTTCCGGCACTGCAATCTCTGACGCATCTTCAGTCTTTTGACACTCAAAACCTCTCGTCGAAGGCTCATTAGATTTGTTTGCTATCGGATGTTTGTGCTCTTCAACTTCCTCCGTTGGTGTTTGTTCCTTGATCGATGGCTCAACTGGATTGTTCACCAGCATCTCAATCATCTCAGCAACGTAGTTCTTTGCTTCTTGGCGAAGTTCATGTCCAGCGCGAAGCCATGATACAAAAGCACTGTTTGGAGTTGCTAGAGTCTTCTGGAATTGAGCACGGGTCTTGGAACGCAGGCCACAGGTATGTGGTTGTTGGTGGGACCAGACATGCTGGACATTGCTACGGCCTTGAAGAAATGGGTCCACATTGGTGGGGGAGATAAGAGTGTTTTCCACCGATTGTACGAGGACAAGAGGCACATTGATCTCTGCCAGTTGAGAGCGTAAGTCCACATGACGAAGGGCACCACGACATAAACGAATGCGTCCATCGAGCGTAATGGCGTTAGTTACAGCTGTGTAGATGCTGAGGGCTAGATTCATGTCCACCTTTTGCAGGTACGTCTCGGAAAAGAGAAACTTGCTGAAGAAAGACAAAGGGAGATCAGGACGCGTCGGTGGTAAACATGCAAACACGTTGACAGTACTATGAAGTACCGCCGCGAGCTGAGCATCCACGCTCGCAAACCCATTGAACAGAGCGAGTGATTGCAACGAATCATTGTAACTCTTGCCGTAAAGCACAGTATAGCATGTGGCCACGTTTGCTCCATTACCAAAGCCAACAATGTGGAAAGGAGTTCCCGTGGTCACGAATTGACTTGTGTGCTGCAAAAAATCCATCAACTCGTGCACTCGACGAGCAAGCCACATGTTGTTAAGCACCAACTTGTCTTCTTCACGAGCTTGATCATCAACGGCATAGGCTGAACCTGCTTGACCCGGAAAGTTAAACAACAGCGCTCGTGCGCCCGTATTCCGCGTGACGATAGGTCGAAAGAACACGCGCGTGCTATCGAGCGTATCAAACAAGTCATGAAAAACCACGAGGTTGCACTTGACGGTCTCACCAATGGACTCGCCAATGACAACGTATGGAATCTGCGTGACGCCATCTTGACAGGTGTAGACGGTGTCTACCGGAATCCCTGCTACGCCATCTTGGACCCCTGACGGTGCTGCAAGACGTGCCATTTGCTGTGCTTGAAAGGCTTGTCGACCAGCTTGTTTCGGCTGCATCGTACGTCGTGAGTTGAGCAACATGTTACCGTTCGTCTTGACCTTCATTGTGACTGCGTCATGTCGAGTCTTGTCTTGTTGCAAAGCGACAACACTGGGCGGTAGAAGCTCAGGTTTCAAAGCACAAAGCATTCGTCTTGTCTCGGTATCTTGCATGTGGAGTCTCTGCTTCCATGCATAAGCCTGCAGTACGGTCCTGATCCAATCGCAGAATCTTGCGGCACATGAACTGATCGGTGCAATTTGCGCCGGTGTAAAGAGCGGATTCCGTGCATGAGCTGCTGCCTGCATTACCGCTTGCTCCGACAATGTCTCGAGATCGACTCGACGCATTCGCGAAAGCAGTTTATCCTGCGAAATGACTCGCTTCACTTCGCCCCAATCTCCACCTTGTGATCCCAACAGCAAAGCTCCAAGTGCACTCAACACCATCGTCACTGCAGGATGAGGATTCACAAAGCTGTATAACTCTGCAGCGTCACTCTTGGAGATGATTTCGGCCACTCTAAAAGTCTGTGCCCACACGTGCTTCCATACGTACTGCAAATTGTCCTTCGCCTCGAAGCTTTCTTCGTGATTATTGTCCTCTTCGTCTTCATCCACTTCGACCAGTGCATCTTGCTCACGCTGTTTACGTCGCCAAGACGACTTCTGTTTGCTGGGACTTCGGCGGTCGGGGCTTGTTTTATGGCGTCGGGCAAGTCGATCGAGAGCTTTTGTGCGGACCTTTTCAACGAGCATGTAAAACTCGTAGCAATTGACACAAACCTGCACGTCTCGGTAGTAATATCCTGGAAACGTGACGCCAAGAGCTTCTCCTTCTCCGTAGTAGACCTCTGCGAGATAAGCACCTTCCTCTCCGTTTTGATATCGCCGAATAAACAGATCCACGAGCTGCTTTTCAGCTCGAGTTTGGGCGATGACTTTGA
Source organism: Pseudoperonospora humuli (assembly GCA_003991265.1). Taxonomy (NCBI): domain Eukaryota; phylum Oomycota; class Peronosporomycetes; order Peronosporales; family Peronosporaceae; genus Pseudoperonospora; species Pseudoperonospora humuli. Next base: position 25,628 of record NQFO01000575.1, read on the forward strand.
ATGGAATAGTATGCGTCAGTAGCTGAGGCTGCAGTGTCTCGACACGCTGCAATCGTTGAGGCGACGAAGGCTTCTGCTGTTGACTCAGCAACTCGTCTGCGTCACGGGCTTTACTTGTTGTGACTGTAGCAGTCATTCTACTTGTCCGTCGCTGGCTTTTACGAGCGTAATCCGTCTGATTGCGTAGCGGGGACCATTTCTTGCGCTCCAATCTCTTGGTCGTCATCTCGGCGATCGACAGGCTGCAAAAGTCTCCGCAGCAGCCACGTTTCTGGCTCGAAGTTCGATGAGGTGCTGCCAAAGTACGTCGCCGTCCTCGAGACAGTGAAGACGCAGCTGGAAGGAACGACAAGACGTCGTTCCAATCGCTTGAGTTGTTCAGCTCAAGGTTCGCACGACGTCTGCCTTCCAAGCTGTCGAGCGGGTCCAAGCGAGTTGCTGCAGCAGGAGGAAACCGGGTCAAATTCCGGTTAGAATGTACTGTTGGAGCTGTCATAATTGCTTCAACTACCTGCTCATCCGGCGCTTGCAAGCCCGCTTGAGCCCGAGCTATCAGTCTTTCGTTCATGGCGCGTGGTCCTTCGTACGAAGTCGAGAACGACGATGATGGTCCATTGGGAACGAGCGTAGTCGTTGGTACTGTCATTGCAGCAGCAATGGTTTCACACGTGGATGTCCGCCACAAATGCATCTTTCCACTCTCTTCCATGATGAAGAGCGACACACAACGTACAACACGACACTTTTTGTTGACTTCGAGAAGACCAACAAATTGCTGAACAATTTCGTTTACTGTGGCATTGAACTTGGTATCCTTGCTAGCAATTCGCTGTCCACCAAGAGCTAATCGAAACACTTTGTTCTGCGCACGTCCACTTTTCTGAAGACTATACAGGATAGAAACAATGCTGCATTAGCATTCGAAATGATTGAAAGAGCAGTGGCGATAGAGGATCAAACACACGTACGAAAACTTGTGCTCAAGGTTTGCATAGCAAACGAGGCTCAATTCACCCCGTGGACGCACAAAAGTGCTGATACAAGCACTGCATACGCTGCTAGATGAAAGTGAGCTCAAAAATGACAAGAGATCGGATGCAGTCAGGAACGGCACTGCATCCGACGTGGCACTTTTGTCAAACCAGCACACGGCAATGGGTCGGGTCATGGGCTCAAAATCCGTCTTATCACCGTAGAATTCGTCCGCAAACTGCACAAACGCACGATGCACTTGCTCGGGTGTGAGTTTACTCGGTGGCTTGCGGCGTAAGACCCCTTGATCCACAAAGTACCATGATCGAATCTGTTGTTTGGCTACGAAAATGCTCTCAACTACTTGAAGACGACAAGTGCCTCGATCTCGGCCCACAAGAGCTGAACAGACCCACGCCCACGATCGACTCTTGCGCGGTTCCTTTTCCAAGTCCACAAGTGGCGTATTCTCACGCAAGATTGGGATTTGAGTACATTGCGGCGGCTTCATTGCTACAAAAGAATTGCCGTCACTTGAATCGGGATGACCGTTAATTGTGGGATCAAAGATGTTTTATATTTTTAGTGAATAAAAGACGACACTGCCAAGATGCTTCAATGTCTTTCCTTGATCGGTTAACTGCTTGTCAATGAGAACCGCGGCAGAAGAAGATACTAGCCATATTGACCTGACCACACGAGCAGCTCACGATTGACCCTGATATTGCCACATCGAGCGACAAAGTCACGGCTCTCTCGCTACGTCTTATTCTTCGAAAGATGCCTGAGAAATGACTAATAATGACGATCGGCTTCAAGACCATGGGACAAAAGAGAGTCTTTCATTAATCGTCACAGCTTGGTCCACTCGTTTTCCGGTAGTAGCTACCGTGTGCACATCCAGATGAAAGACAAACGAGCCTCCTCCATCTTCAGCTCCCAAATTTTTCACCACGTTTAGGACATCGGCTGGTACCTCAACATGTGCAGTCACTTGGGCACACACTTAACGGTATATTTTCGTGGGGACACAGGCAACATGGACACTGCTCAGTGGATTAAAATAATTTGTTTACGTGCATGGCGTGAACACCCTATTTCGAGAACTAGAAGTGAAAAATTATAGAGAAATACAGGATCATGCAAACAAGATGACAGTAAACAACTTGATTTTATGAGCGTAAAGTATTTTCTTCAATCACCACTCACCTCAACTCGATTTGATTGGACTGATACTGCTTCGGATTGCCAGTTGTGTGGTGAGCCAAGTATTCACTCGAATGGCAAAGTCATTCGATAATTAATAAACCTCAGAAACCATAGCATAGGACCGATATTTTGGAAAGAGGCCATTCGATGGCTCTGCGAGCAAACGATACATTCGACATAGTATAAACACCATCTGGGTAGCTCGCAACAGTGTTGTGTATGAACAAATAAAAGTCGAACGACTCAAAGCTCATGGCGTTGGCACAAACTTTTACTCCAAAGTAACTGAGCGACTATTTTGAGACTTATGCTCGTCTCATAGAGGCGACCAATATGACCAGCATGCGCGTGCGCTAGAGCGACGTCCCCACGGCGTCCGTGAAGACTAGTTTGACCGGAACACCATATGTTCATCCGCCATGAGCAAAGTCCCGGCACACAGAACTTGATAAGTTTTTACGCTCCCAATCACCGGATTTTGTGGCTGGAGAACATGCAACAATCAATGCAAACATTGCGTAACCCCTGCTGTCATTGGTGTAAAACAGTTCAGAGCTTATGCCCAGATCTTTATTACACGTCGCAGATCAGGGATCTCTTAAGCCTATAATAAACTTAATTTCGGTAAATACCGAGAAAGTCCTACGGGTTAGGGAATACAATAAGCCAGCGCAGCGCTCTCACCCTCCTTTCATCTCAGATTAGGCAACGAACGAGATGCACGTCGAGTTCGCGGCCTCTCCATCCGACAGCTCGACAGAATACCAATTGGATACAGGAAGAGGCCGAGTACCTCTTTCATCCACGGACGGGTTTCAGAAGATGGCTACTGCACAGCCACCAACGTCGCAGTCCTTCTCTCACAAGAGTTTGCGTCGAGCCAACACCTTTAATGGTGTGTCGAACGAAGAAGAACAGCGTAACATCATTTCGCTGCGGTATCGAGCCGATAGGTACCTCAATGCAGCACTTGTCTAAACGTGTTTTTTTGAAACGAAAAAGATTGACTAAACACATTGTGTATGTGTTTTTTTGACATGTGAAAATTCGTTTTTTTTTTTACAGTATGGCTGACTCGGTAGCTTCCGATGCGAAACCCGATACTGAAGCCAAGCTTTGGAACCTTTTTGAACACATTTTCTGCTTCCTTAAGGACATGACGATCTACCAAACACGACGACGTCTGAAGTTTACGATCGTGTCGCAGACCATCATCAATACCATGCGTATCTTCCCTATCATTCTGGGCTTGAACTTTCAAGCGACTGTGCCCGTTCTCATCCTGTACGTCACGATCGTATTGGGCTGGCACGGCACCAAGTTCCTCGTACCCAAATTTCTACTCAGCTACAAGATTGGGATGCAACTTACGCTGCAAGTGGACGTGATTTGGTACTATAAGGGCTACAATGGCAGACTCAACAGTGTCAGTAGCGGTACTTCGGTGCTCATGCAAGGTTTCTTTTCAATCTTGTTGACAATGCTCAATATCATGGGCTTCATGTACGGCTGGAAACTTCGACGAATTGTCAAGGCAGTGCAAAACCAACGAGAATGCGACCGAGCGGCTCTTGCTACCATGATGCCGTCTCCACAACGGGTCAATTCCCAACATCAGATGCTGTCGGTCGGTGCCTCCACGGACGCGGATGAAGATGTGGGACCGTCGGCACGTCGCAAGGTGACGGCGGGCATGGGCGCTCCGAGCAGCAGGTCGCGACGTAGTCATTCAGGAGTGTCGATGGCTTTGCCGGACGCCTTGAAGACGAAGACACAGCGGCAAAAGGAGGCGGAGGCGCAAGAAGAGGCGCCCGTGTTCTGCTCCAACCTCATTATCACGAGCAAGTACACGTACTACAACTTCCTGTTCGTCTTTCTCAAGATGCAATTCAGTCGACTGGCCAACCTTTATACGACCATTGTCGTGGGATTGTGTTTCTTTGACTTTTCACCGGTAAGTCCTGTGGCTAGTCTGACGCCACTGCTGATTGTGTTTGCGACTTCGGCGCTTAAGGACGTAAGCGAGGACCTACGTCGACAGAAGGGGGATGCCATGGTGAATTCCAGACCAGCGCACATTGTTCGCCGTGATGTGGCGGGTGAGGTGAAGCATATTGATGGCACTTGGCAAGATATCGAAGTGGGAGATGTTTTGCTCTTGAAAGACGGCGATCAAGTACCTGCAGACTGTGTTTTGTTGGCCACTAGTCGACCCGATGGCCGATGCTACGTGGAGACGGCCAACCTGGATGGTGAAACGAATCTAAAGATCCGCCAGGTAGCAAGCTGCACAAAGCACTTTCTTGCTGCTGAAGAGATTTTGGACCACCACAAGCTCGAGGTGGAGTGTGATGTGCCCAACAAGGACTTGTTCTACTTTGACGGTGTATTGAGGCTCAAGAAAATGACAGACAAGGGTGGTGTGGATTCTAAAGCAGAGGATTTGGACACGAGTTTGACGATGGACAACTTGATTTTGCGTGGCAGTGAAAGCCGCAACGCCGAGTGGACGCTCGGACTTGTGATCTACACAGGCAAAGAGACTAAAGTGCAGATGAACTCGGTTGCAGTACCATTGAAGCGTAGTTTTGTGGAAAAGACCTTGGACACGATGTTTGTGCTGGTCTTGATGCTGCTTTTCGGGATTTCGATTGCCTGCACGCTTGGCAACAACAATTGGAACCTGGACCTGGCTGACAATTTGACGCCGTGGTACATTCAGGAGGAATCGAACGGCTACATCTTTTTGAGTTACGTGATTCTGTTCAACAACTTGATTCCGCTTTCCATGTACGTAACGATGGAAGGCGTGCGTTTCGTTCACGCACGCTACATTGAAAACGACCTGGAAATGTACGACGCTAAGACGGATACACCAGCGCAGGTTCGCAACAGCAACATCAATGAAGATCTTGGACAGATCCAGTATATTTTCTCCGATAAAACCGGTACACTTACTTGCAACGAGATGATCTTTGCAAAGTGTACGATTGGAGGACTGCGCTATAACGACGTTGAAGTCGATCCCGCGAAACAAGTTAAACCTGGCACCAAGTTTAACGACGGTCGATTACTGGCACGTTTGAACTCTAACCATTCTACAAAGAAGGAGATTCATGACTTTCTGCTGCTGCTGACGATTTGCAACACTGTAATTCCTGAGGTCGACACTCCGGTATCACCTTCAAGTAGTGGCTCGGGCTCGACTCAAACTCCAGCGATCAGATACAATGCGTCTTCTCCCGATGAAGAAGCGCTTGTGCTGGCTGCTGCCGACCTCGGGTACGTGCTGACTTCGCGTGACGGCTCAATCTGTCATACCCTCATTCAAGGTCGACCCATGACGTTCGAGATCCTGAATGTTCTCGAGTTTAACAGTGATCGGAAACGCATGTCAGTGATTGTGCGCTTTCCTGACGGAAACATTGTGCTTTACTGCAAGGGCGCTGATGACATCATTTTTGACCTGTTGTCAAAATCGCAGCCACAAGGCGTAGCGCACGTGACACGTGGTCATCTCCAGGAGTATGCATCGGAGGGTCTTCGTACTCTGACAACTGCCGTACGTCGCCTTACACAGGCTGAATACAACGAGTGGAACCAATTGTACCGCCAAGCAGAATTTTCAATGGAAGGACGTGCCGCCAAGATTGCCAAGGTTTCGGCCCTTATTGAGGTGGAGCTGACACTGCTCGGTGCGACGGCTATCGAAGATCGACTACAGGATGGCGTGGAGGAGTCTATCTGTGCACTGCGTAAGGCGGGCATTAAGTTTTGGGTACTCACGGGTGACAAGAAGGAAACTGCGCTAAGCATTGGCATGTCGTCGCATGTGATTGATGACAACATGGACGTCATTGTGCTGGGGCAGCGTGACAAGGGATCTCTACGTACCAAATTGGAGGAACTGTACGTCGATCTTGTTGAAGACAAGTGGGGATCCGATGAAACCTCGTCGACGATTAGTGTGCTCTTGGAAGCTCTAAAGCGAGCGATCTTGTACTTGTGGGATCTGGTAAAGCTGGCTTTGGTAGGTCGCGACGAAGGAGCAGAAGCTCGGAAGAAGAGGAGACGCCATCCACGTCGGGAGCACACGGTATTAGATGCGCCGACTGACAGCTGTGGGCACTTTGATGAGGTGTATCCGGCTGCAAACCGCGATGCGTTTGAGTCTAGCTTGGAACGGAATTTGTGTGACCACGACTTTGAGCCAAAAATTGAAACAGGGACAGGCGGCACTGAGAGTATGAGCAGCGGCGACTACATTGATGAGGAAGTTGAATTTGCTATGGTGATTGATGGGAAAACGCTTGCGCTGGTGCTAGATGATGACATCAAATACCTCTTCTTAGCAGTGGCTACGCAATGCAAATCGGTGATTTGTTGTCGCTGCTCGCCTGCTCAAAAAGCGTCCGTGGTGAAGCTGGTTACGGAGCCCACACTTATGTTTTCTCCCGGCAATATCACGCTTGCCATTGGCGATGGTGCTAACGATGTGCCGATGATTCAGGCCGCAAACGTGGGTGTGGGTATCAGCGGAAAAGAAGGGCGTCAAGCGGTTCTTTCTAGCGATTATTCGATTGCCGAGTTCCAGTATTTGAAGCGCCTTCTCTTGGTGCACGGCAACTACAGCTACAAGCGAATTTCCAAGCTCATCTTGTTCTCGTTCATGAAGAACGTGGCCTTGTCCTTGTCCAACTTCTTTTTGGCCATGGAGACAATGTACAGCGGTTTGCTGATGTACTTTGGCATTTTTTTCACGCTGTACAACGCGCTCTTTACGACAATTCCCATTGTAATCATTGCCATGTACAACCAAGACGTGTCCCCTGCAGTGCTGATGCAGTACCCGACGTTGTACGTGAACGGGTTGAAAAATCGGTCGTTCAACTGGATGTCGTTTTTCGGCTGGTGTATCCTCGGCACGTGGCACGCGTACGTCGTGTATGCCGTGCCGTTCTTTACAAATGGGTCCATTGTCTGGTACTTGAGTGATTCAGCGGGACTCAAGCACTTTGACAGGCGCGATTTGGGCCTCTGGGCCAATGGCGTCGCATCGTACACGTATTTGATCACAGCTTCGACCGTACAAGTGGCACTCATGACGAGCAATTGGACACGCACAAACGCTCTTGCAACGGTCGGCACGTTGATTTTCTACTATTTGTTTACAGCGTTTTTCTGTGCAGTGTTTGGATGGACCAAGACGGACTTTTACGACACGGAGATCGGCTTTGGTATCGTCGGTCAACTTGTTGGCGAGCCGTGGTTTTGGCTCGGTCTCTTGCTAGCCGTCGCTCTGGCCGTCTTGCCCAACTATATCGCCAAGGCTGGACGGGTGTTGTTCTACCCAGAGCCGTCACATTTGATGCGCGAGTGGAATCGTCTTGCCAAGGGCGAAGACGCGGCCCTCAAAATGGACTCACCGCGGCTTATACGCCATAACACGGGCTTTGCCTTTTCACATTGCCCTGGCGAGACGGAGATGGCGCTGGGAACGTATCGAGATAGCAGCAATACACGCGGGCAGTCTCGCGCGGGACAAATGTCGGAGGTGTCGGACGCTGCACGTGAGCAGTCGATGTCTTTGTCTACGGCCTCGCCATCTTCCAAGAGATCGTACTAGACGAACGAGGCATTATACACCACACAGTAAGGCTACCACGATGAAAAGAAAAATGCTGAGGGAAAGATGCTGCTTTCTCATATCAAGTCGCTAGTACGCATCAAGCACGTGTACCATACGAATGACGTTAACATAGTTCTAAAAGATTTGATCGAGTGGAATTTGTTCCGAAAGGTGCGAGTCGATAGCAAGCTTAGCAACGTACTCTTTGTTGTCACAAATGGCTGCAAAGAGAGCGAATGTATTGATTAGCAAAGGCAATGGACTCAGTGAAGAAGAGCAAGAGGAAGCTAACGTACCATAGGAATGACAACCGACGATCCAATTGACCTGATTGTAGTGCTCCTTTGTCCAAGCAGCTTGCGTCATGGACCAATTCTCGTGCTCTTTCATACGATTAAGCAGAGCTTGTTTGTATTTCACACGTAAATCTGGTCGTAAAAGCTGTTGCATGCCCCCCACAGCAGCTAACTTGTCTTGCAGGCACGACGTTGGAATGGCTGCAAACATGCAATCAACATGGTAAGAGCATGGCATGAACCAAACTGTGTGAGGACTTTCCACTTACCGTCAAAGTAGTTTGGAATGCCCTTGATAGCTCTCGAATTTTCCAAGAGGAGAGCCAAACCTGGAAACATGCTGCGTATCAATGCTGGCACGTATTCAAAGAGCACCGTGCGCATGATCACAGTCGCACATCCAGTCACAAAGAAGATGAAGAGCACCACAACTTGAGGGCCCGTGACACGAGAGAGCAATTGACCCTGGCGCGCGGCATCAAAGAGAGGAATTCCGTCCCCGGGACTGTTGGTGCCGTTCATGATTGCATTCTCGAAAATGGCGTCGCGTTCGGGCTCAAAAATGCGGTCGTTTGAGAACATCCACATGGCAATGAGGCAATGCACTAGCACTGCATAGGGAAGCAAAGATCCTGCGGCGGTAGCCAACTTGCTGTCGTACAAGGGCGGCGACCGAGCAATGCGGAGAAATGCTGGTTGAGGCACAACAATCAGGTCAGTCTGTAGTGTCTAGATGCAGATCTAGTTAAGCTCGTCGTACTGAATTTGTCAGCCCAGTACGTCAACATCATTGTTGCAAAGCCGATGAAGTGAAGCAGAGGCATTCCAGCTGAAAACTACACGACAAAAGTTAGACAAACGTACGAGCGCTGCGCTTCCACGCTTTTAACGCAGACGTACCATGTACGTGATGAAGATCGTCGTGAGCGATTGAGCGTAGCGTGCAGCGAGGTCGAACTTTGGACCGCGATAAAGCGTTTCCAAATCACGTTGCGTGTCTTGCTTAGTGAGCGAGTGGTCGAAAGAATACCCGCGATCGTGAAAGCGTCGTGCTTTGACCATGACGTAGTCTGCTAAAAGATACGCGTGTGTGCTCAACGAGTTGATGATCATTGTGAGCATGAGCGCCACGCCAACATCGTTGAACCAGTTTGCCGAAAAGTCCGAGTATTCGCCATTGAGAACGCGCACTGATCCGAGAAACCCCTTCGTGCTGATGCCGGTCTCCGTTACGGGCGCAAAGTAGTCTGCGTTTGCGTTAATCACGAGCATGAGCAGTGCCGTGTTGCAAAATTGAGCAAGAAAGATCTTGGTAACGCGTGATACGATCAAGCTCGACTCGGTATGATGCTTTTCCAAGGCGACAAGTCCATTGAGGATACGTGCCAATACCAAGTTTACAGCCACAACGAGAAGCACGGAAGCAACTGACAGGACTTGAGTCGTCACAAACGTTGTAGCCCATGATCGACACAAGAGTTCGTCTTGTCCGTTTGCTGTCTCAAAGCTTTCGTACATCATGCTTTGGAAAGAGCTACCACAGAAACATGTGAGCTTCATGGGGGAAAAAGATGTGAAACAATACGACAACTCACTGGTCAATGAGGACGTTTCTGCAATAGCATTCGACAAGCGCCTTGTACGGTACAAGGCCCAAAACTTTGTTGAGCTCGTCTTGAATGACGTCAGTCTTGACAACTTGAGTCGGACAACTATTTGGTCGGCCAAATTGCCGCTCGAGCTTCATCTTTTGCTCCTTTGCCATGAAAATGAGCACAAAGCTTACAAACAGAACAGCTAGTGTGATCAATGCCACGACCTACGAATACACAAGTCAGTCTTAAGAGCAAAGTCTTTAAAGGCTCATACTGGACGTACCAATTGTCGAAACATTCGTTCAAGGAATGTGTAGTGCAAGTTTTCCCAAATAATGTCCGTCGGGTCTGGAGCAGGCTGAAATCGAAGACGTTTGCCATGCAGTCGCTTGTAGTAAGGCTGGAAAAGTCGATGGAACCAACCAAGATCTGGATACTCTTGCAGACAGCGGTGGAATCCTTCCTCTTCTTCAAAAGTTACGAATGCAGTCACGGCTTGAGAGATGTTGTATCTCTTATGATGCATGTGCCATTGCTCCAGCTTTGCATCAAAATGCTGCAGTCGTGTCTTTAGCTTGTTGATAGCACGCAAATGACGTTGTTCACGTCGAGCGTACACACGTTCATCGAGTCGTCCGTGTAAGAGTTTCAATTTCTCATGGCGTTGCTCGGCGATCTCGAGGTGGCGTACGACACCTCCACGGCGGCCCAATAAACGCAAGTGACGCGATGCACTTTTGCCGAATTGAACGTCGGCAACGCGAATGCGATCGAGATCCTCAGCAAATGGCGAAGCAGTCGTCAAGACGGATTCGAGATGGAGACGAATCTACTCGTAACAAGACGACGTGAAGGTCAGTAGACATTGGCACATTAGTTGCATTAGAGCCTTGTCTAACCTCTTGACGCAGCTGATTAAGATCATCATGCGGTGGCAAGTTTACGAGCTGGACGGTATAGTCCAGAGCCTTGACCTGGTTCAAAGTGATGCGGTCTACAGCTACCTTTTCTTTCCTTCGTAGCCAAATCACAATGCCAAAGAATGCCAAACTGCATGCAATATCACAACCTACCGCGAGTTCCAAGAACTCCCGACGCTGTATAGCAGTTCAGAAACAAACAATGCACAAGTTAGTCGACAAAGGAAGAGCATGCATTGTGACGAGCTTCGTACGCTTATCGAGTCCCAGCCGATTATCTTGAGACTCCATACACTGGACAAGTCGATGCGTGCAGTATAACACCTCGCGTATACGATCAACGCACGAGGTTTGGTGGTGCCTTGACACTTTGAGTAATCACTGTCGTCATTCAATCGCACTTGACACACTTTCTTTGTGATATTCGCCGCACTATCGATCGTGACAATGGTCGGTGGTTTCGAGCAATTTGTGCCATAGACGTCATCAAGTTCCCATGAATACGTGGTCGCTTCGCTGACGTTGAACGTGCAGCTTTTCTTTCCAAGACACTGTCCTTCAACGATTTCCTGGGCCACATTTGAGCCGCATCCTTTAGTTTCTCGGATACGCATGTCGTCAAAAAGGGGAATTTTCGTGGTTTCGTTTCGAGAAAATGAGCAACAAGATCGAATTGAGACCGGGTGTGTACCAAAGAAACAACCCGCTCCCTCCGCTGGACAAATCGATCCTGTTGCTTCTCCACGGCATTTGCCAGAAGTCTCGGCAACTTTGTTGCGCTCTGGACATGAACATGTTCCCTGGGTGTCATATGTCGAATAAACCGCTTTCACAAAGCTAATTTCTCCAGCTGGACAGGCAAGCGATAACTCGGTATTCTCGAAAGCTTGATCACAGACACTGCTACTTTCACCGAGATGGCCGATACTGGTGATGCCCAGTACAGACGGAGGGTCTTGGCGTACAAGAGCACTAAGTTGTGAGGTAGAATCCCCACCACCCACGACATAAACTGCTAGAGGAGGAGCACTGATGACGACCAGCAGAAGGAAGAGCCATGTGACGACCTTGAGATACTTAAAGTAGAGTGCAATTCCAATGCCATACTGGCTCAGGACAGTCGAGTCTGTCGGCAGGTGTTGGAAAGAGTGAGCACCAAAGTCGGTGGAGAACAACGGGTATCGCTCTGGTAAAGCAAAACCCAATGCATCCACTCGAGAAGTCGAATAACGCATTGGATGCGTCATTCCACGATCACGCAGTACTTTAGCATACGAAAGATACTTCAGCTCCTTCGTGCCACAGTCCGGTGGATATCCGCCAAGCTGCGCATCCAGTCGAGGTGACATCACAACAGTCTTTGTTGTATCACGTTTAACCTCTCCTTCTTCCATTGTTTCAATATCAGCATCACTCGCCAACCTTTGAGTGTGGAACGTTGACAAGAGAAGAGAATTCTCGACAACTGCTTCAGCAGAACTCATTTCGCTTACTTTTGTTGACGTTGCAGAATCACTATGACGTCGTTCCCGATGAGGTGGATTAGCAGAACGATGAAGGCTATGCGGTGTCAATGAAGCTCTTCTTGCGCCACGTTTGTTGACCATTTCATGAATTGTTGAATTGATAATATAGTCGGAAGATACCACCAGTGCTTGATAGCAAAAAGATGGTGCTGTGCTCTCACATCGAGTTTCTTTACATGCGGAAGTTTCGCTGCATGATAAGAATACATGACCTCATTAGCTCCAAGTCTGCGAGAAACGGACTGGTCGTTGAACTCAATTGTTTCTCAGATCACATCGAAGTGAGTAATTTGGGGAATTGCAGACGTTGAAATGATAATTCTTCGACTATTCCGCTATCCAAAGACTTGACATTCCGCTCGTCTTCTAACAAGAAAAATGCTTTTATAATTTCTGTAGTTTATCGATGTTCGACTCTACGCTACCGCCTTCTCCATCGCTCTGAATGCCTCCATGCGTCCCTCACCGCAAAGCCCGATCTTAGCAGCGCCAAAATGTTGATGGCCGCGTTCACGTCACACTTCTGCGTTGCACACTGCGTGGCCACAGCGGAATACTTCGAAGTATTTCTTTGCAAACTAAAGATCTACCACCATCACCGCCACACCCTCACGTGGCATCTTCTTTGACAGCTTCGTGCTCTGTGTAGGCGCAGAGCATGTTACAGACGAAAGCGTCAAGTAGCTCAGCGAGCAGAGCTTGCTCGTCATGAACTCGTCCATGGATGCCACCGTCGCGCGCTTCTGCAACACCTCTTTCAGCTCTTCCACCGGACTGGCCAAGCGTCGTTTGATTCCATCGAGCTTACTGCAATCCCCACACGCCACGCACATTCCCCTCCTCTCCATCAAAATAATGCGCTTTGTGGTTGCATCGATTACCACACGAGTCATGCGCTTCTGGAAGAACTATCACTAATGAGGCGATCGAATCGCGTTGAAGTTTAGCAGGAATTCGACCTTGCTCCAGTGTAGCTCGCGGTCTTGAACGGTGGTGTCTCTGCAAGGATCTTTGGTATTCAATATGCCATTTAACTTGCCCTCGTTCCAAGTAGTACATCGCTTGAAGACAGCCATGTGACGCTACTTCTTCGATTCCACTTGCACGACTTCACGCTCGTTGCGACACCTAGAAGGCTCGAGTCTGCGTATTCAGTCCCGGCAATGTTCTTCTTTTTCTTCTTTCGCCTCCTTTGTTGTAGAACTAGGATCTTTCTCACAGAATGGCAGTTCGTTCTGTCGTTGAGGTTCCATCTATGTCGTCGTTTTGGTATAATCGTAGATATTCTCATACTTGATATGCGTTTGGAGGTGCAAATGGAGGAGTGGATGTCCATGTACCATTCATTCCTACTGCCCTCACAGCCTGACGTGATTTTCTTCGAGAAAAGTGCAATTCATTTGAGCTTAGTAAGTCCACTTTTTCTGCAGGCAATTTATCCTAATTAGCGTATACCAATAGATGCCGGTTAAATTTCAATGCTGTCGTTAAAATGCGTTTGTAAATATAACGACGATTACGACGCTTCGATTTCACACGCAAGTCCAAAGATCTTCGTGCGTAGATTCCAGGTACTTGGCATGCGTTCACCACCGCACTCTCGAGTACTGCGGTGGCCACCTGATATGTATAACACGATCATAGTGGAGGCTTAAGGTTATTGGACGAGAGGCGCATATTTGAAGCAGCGTTCCTAGCAGCGACTTAGCTTCCTATCACCTTTTGCACTCGCTTGATACGTGAAGCGTGTTGGTGAAAATATCATTGCGTCATGAGTAAGTATATTTGTATCGTGTCCATGATGTGACAAAAAATATCTTTGACTCATAATCACATAATCAGGAGTTACTCATATCAGTATTGGACCGCTTCAAGTGAGCTTTCGTACCGTCTAAGGTCATCTCATAACCAGTCGCACAAGGCGAAAGCTTGGTTCAAGCTTGCAGGTGACATGTGCCTAGGGTTCGCAATGTGCTAACGTTTGTACCTGTTGAAGAAAAGTTGAAGAAAAATGACGCAGTTACTACTTTATCCTGTACATGGCGCTCTATCAGTGGATCGCGATTCCAGAACTTTTTGTCAACAGCTTCGACGTCCAGTGGGACTTGTAAGCGTGCGTTACCAGCGAATATTTGCACTCGGAGCTCAACTATTCGCTGTCAGAAGCTTTACCGAAGAAGCAGATCTGCAGTGATTGCACCATTTGACCGAATCCAAGCTTTCAAAAGAGCAAACGTGGTAGCGAGAGCGTTCTTACCGAGGACCTGAAGGATACAAGCAGCGCAAATGCTCGGTACACAGACAATTTCGGATAACCACTACTTTTTCTGACAAAGTTGAAAGGTGCGTGTTTTTCAGCGAATTTTGCATTCAACACTACGACTTTATGAGCCTAGACTCCCATCAAGCGCAGTGTGCCCTCTGCCTCTTTGTTTACTTAACAGTAGTGTATTCTCGCAATTTCAAACTGTTGTTGTTGTACCTCAAAACGCTTTTCGAGCGAATAATACACGGAAGTGACTGGCAACTTGCTGACGTTGGCAAAACGACTTCATTAAACTCAGAAAGTCGATTGTCACATCCACCATATTTGTGTAACAGGAAATAAAATGTCATTGTTTGACAGGCTCTATTGAAACTGCTTTGAGATTGTGGCCATCAGGATGTCAATGGATGTACAAAGTCTGTAGCGCACATAAGTTGATCTTACCGTCGCGTTGTTGATGTATGAAGTTTGTATTTCCTGTATCTGCAGTTTGAAAATTCCGTAGAGTGACAAATGTGCTACTACTTTGTTGAAAAGAGTGCACATTGTTGCTGTGCTTTGGTAAAATTGTGGAAGTGCGATGGAAAGTTAGACATGGTATTTGTTGCATGTCGGCTTCTCCTTTTACGAGAAAGCACATTTTGACGAGTTTGCGATGAGGAGTTCGCATTTGTAGATGTATTTCAATCAATCAGTAGCTGATAGAGAACCTCCATTCATGTTTTTCAGCATGATATGGCATCGAATGCCTGCCGCAAAGGTGGCGATACTCGTAGATGAGCAAGAGTTGCATTTTTCTCGCATTGAGCTGGTGGAAAAGTGATGCCTTTGTATGCCGAATGAAAGCTTCGTTTGCAAATGCGGTTTTGCAGCCAGAAAATGACCAAGCAATCCGCAAGCGCTACGAGCACAGGGAGATCAACTTCTTCAAAACCCTAAAAAAAAGGTCCAATCTGTCGCTGCCAAATGATCAAGGAGTGTCTTATCCTCTATGCAATATGAGTGAAAGAACTCAGTGACGCAGTGCGATGGGCGATCAATACCGTTGGTTCAACACAATGTTGTAGAATATACCTTACTTGAGCGCGCAATTGTGGTCATCGTGGACGAGTTGATGACGAGCAAGGTCTGCTCGCAGTGCCGCTAGACGTTTTCATCTATTCGATACCGCACGACAAGAAGCTTTTGACGAAGAGGGTATGGCAGTGGTGGTGAAACAGCAAAGAAATTCTTTGGTATGCTCTGCTATGATCACGCAGAGTGCAACGCCAAGTACTGAGACATTTTCGTAAATGCTGCCATCAACATTTTGGCGCTGCTAAGAGTGGGCTTCATGGTGAAGGACGCACGGAGAGTTTCAGAACGGTGGAGTAGGCGGAGTGTAGAGCAGAGACACAAGCGTAGTCACAAGAGCGTTTCTACCCAGGACCTGAAGGACACCGGCAGCACAGCATGCATGGTGGTACACAAGCACTTATGGATAACAACTTACACTTTCTGACGTAGTTGGAAGACGAGTGCTTTATTGTTTGAAGTTCAGTTTGCTTCACAACACAGCTCTGTTCGCTACGAAGCGTCAGTATTTGATACAAAACGATAGCTAAGACATCCATGTCGAATCGAAATGAGCAATGGCCGATAGATGCCAGTTTGCAGCAGCATATGAATGGGTGGCAATCTTAACACTCATCAAGACAATACAGTATGGTGAAAAAAATCAGCTTCTTACGTTGAGTTGAGGCAAGCTAAATGGTGCAAGTGTGTCAGCTCACCGTGTATCAGCAGCGAAGCCTCATTGTCCATTAGAACAAACCAGCTTGCCGAAAAAATATAGGTCATACATGTAATGGGTTTTCAGTCGATGGCTGTGCTTCGTCAGGACATTTTACTGAACAGGATTTCAACAGTGTCGGTTCAACACGGCGATGCACTGACTCAACTCAACCTCAGAGCTGAGCCGACGTTGAAATAAGAAAATCATGGTGCAAAGCAATTATTTTGGCTCTGATTGTTCGTATGCTTAGTGCTCTAATTATTGCAAACGCAACAAAACGACGTTGGTTAGGCCTGGTGAACACCCGGAATGGACACTAAGGCAATAAGTTGCTGGACAGATTGCAGGGTTGATGCGCGGCAGTGTGGGGCTCAGCTCGGTCTGTCAAGTCAAGGTATCATTGGTACTGACAGCTGAGCACGATAGCCACTTCAACTATCTGTTCCAACGCTGTACAAACGCAACAAAACTTGGAAGTCAACTCATGTACGCACTTCTTTATCATTGACACCGTATATTTCAACAGCTTTGTTAGGTGAGGACAGGCACCCTAACAAGCTCGTACTGGCGCCAGTATAGACACGAAATGTCATATCATACGTATCTTATGACTTGGTCGTGACACATACTTTCTCGTGACAACTACTGATTCTGTCGGCTCTGGGCTTTTTATTCTCGTTAGTCAAGATACAATCAAACGCTACCGAGACAGTTGGCAGCTTGTTCCAGATGTGAGTTCTGGCACTTCGTTGCTTTCTCGTACGTGAGGGGGTACTATCAAATTGATACATTTGTTCTCTTTGGTAGAAAGTTTCGCTACAAGGACAAGGCTTGCTCACCTCATAATGCCGCTCGCAGTCACTCTTCAACCGCAAGGACAAAGACTTGCTTCAGTCGTAGTAGCGAAACTGATTCCAACTACGGAAATCAGGCACAACGGTCGGCAAACCAAAACGCCAACGCATTTTCCAGCACCTGGATCAACAGCATTTGCTGCTATAATGATCCTAAATGTGGCACTAACGCAGCACATAGAAACCATCCGGACTATCTTGCATCAGTCCGGAACTCAATGCAAGCCAGCGAAGGCCGCGCGAGCGCCGAACATAAATCATCTTGAGCGACTCCTCTCCGCCCGACCCCACCAAAAAGCGATGCTTCGATCGTCCGTAAGTTGACGTTTTTGCAGCATCATCCAATCCAAAGTCGACATTTGTCCTGCACGTTGTATCGAAAATTGTATTACTGCGTGTTTGGGAAGTCATCATTCTGCTCGTGAGTCGACACAGCGAAACCATCTCTGAGCTAATAAGATTCTGCTTCACGTTAGAGAGGCTGTAGCTCTACCCCAATATTCACTCTTCAATTTGTCAGCTCCAGACAAAGCTTCCTCTACATCAAATCAAATCAAATCAAATCATGCAGACAACAGACGACGAGTTTAGCGCACTCAAGTGCCGCTACGCCAGCAAACGCTGCTGGAATCTTCGCGCCATCAAGCGCAATGGAGAGCGCCACAACTTGTGCGAAATGCATCGCCAAAAAGCCAACAGTAACCAGCGTCGTCTAGACAAGAAGCGTAAAGCTGGGCAAGCTGTTCTTGGTCTCCCTGCCCACTTGCCACTGCACGCTAGCGCCGACCTCGAGCGTCGTATGCGCATGCGTGCTTCCATTGCGCTCAAGCTGGAGCAGGAGATGGGCGCCATGCCCCTCACGACGCAGTTCATCCGACCGCCACCACGGGCTTCTGCGTCGCTTGTCGAGCTGCAGCGAGCAGCCGGCCTTGTGGCTATGGGAAACTCACACAATAATAATCTGACATACGGCAGCGAAATGGAATCGTGGCGTGAGTCGTGTCGGTTGTCGCCAGCTGCATGGATGGACGCGGCATACCCGAGAAGTCCTCGTGCCATGCTTCGTGTGGCCGCGATGGCCAAGATGGTGCCGACCTCGGACTCTCGAGGGTGGATACGCCGTAGCTCATTGACCCAGCCAAAGGCAGATCCTCTTGACACGGCTCCGTTTATGCTCCTGCCGCCGATTGCCACAGCGGTGGCGAGATCGGGAGAAAGACTCCTGAATACCGCGACACTGCGGCATTCATGGCAGCCAGACGTTGGACGGACCCCGACACTTGCCACTCGCGCCAACATTTAGACAGCGAGAATCGGCCATATGCCATATCCGTTTTAGTAGACTTTAAAGTACAATTCCATAAGCCATAAAGTGAATAATATCTCCGTGTGGAAGAGAACGTTGATCCCTGTCAGGAGTTGTGGAGGTGGATATTGCGCCTGATCTTGAAGCAATGCGTGACAATTTTGCTATCGACTAGACTGCCCCGTCCGCTGAACATCTACACGCCACGCCGTTTGCCATAGTCAGGCCAAAGAGGCTTGGCTTCCCGATGGCGCACGCATGGTGGTGAGTTTCTTACCATACGAAGATCCAGTACAAAATACAGCTCGACCATCTGGTTCACCCATATTGCAGCTATCCTTCGCCCTTCCAGCAACTGGGTGGGTACTTCGAATCATTCGCTCTTTTACCGTCGGATGGCCACTCAGCCCTGCGCAACTCCATTTTTCTCGTCCCCTCTTTCTGCAATGACCACTCAGCCTTGCGCTACTTCATCTCTTCCGTCCCCTCCTTCCGCGATGGCCACAGCGTTAGAGCAACTGACGCACGATGCCAACGTCATGTGCCGTTACCCGAGCAAAAAGTGCTGGAATCCACGCGCGCATAAGCGAAACGGTGAGCGCCATAACCTCTGCGACTTCCACCGCCAAAAGGCCAACAAAAACCAGCGCCGCCTCGAGCTCAAGCGCAAGGCCCGTGCCCAGGCGTCCACGGACTCGGAGCCCGCTGGTAAACGCCTCCGCGCGCAGAAAAAGACTCGTCAGCGCGCACGTCGGGTGCCTCTCAGTGCGCACTTGGCCATGAAGGAGACACGCACCGAGCAGCAGGTGGGAGAGATCTGCAGAACCACAGCACTCGCCAGTTGGTTCATTCAGGATCTCGAACTGGTGGACAGCATGTACGACGAGGAGCTGCCACTAGTGCCTACGCCCTCCATTGAGTTGCCACGGCTTCCGGATGTGGTGGACGAGGAGACGCTGGAACGCATTCTGCAAGACGGACAGGCAAATGCCTGCAATAGCTTCGACAATGCAACTTCAGGGCTTGAAGCGCTGGCACCAATGCCTGAAGGCAAGACGTCACCCGTAGATGTCAGTGAGAGTTGGGATAGTCTCGAGGTCAACGACTACTGGCTGCCAGCTGATCAATCAGCCGTGAGCTTGGAAGCTCTCGCTTTTGTCGTGGATGATCACGTGTTCGTCGCAGACGTGTGAGCATACCATGCGCATGCTCCTATTTATTTTGCTGTACAGATTAGGAAAGCGCATCTCCAATCGAATTAAGGGCAAGCAAAGGGATCTCGTAGATACATCAGAGACGTGATACTGAACATGGCCATCTCAAATCGCTGCAAATGGGCGAATGACATTCGACACAAGAGATCGACGTGAGAATTCATGATAGCGAAGAACGCGTAGGTTAAACCCCCTAAAAATACCATCCACCATGAAGTACCTTTCGTCTTATGCTTTGGATGCATCAGCATTAGACACCTGAAGCAAGCAAAATGCCGCGAATTCGAGGTGCTGCGGGCCCGACGACCAACACTTTGTATTTGATTATCGGCTGTGTCCTGCTGTTGCTCTTTGTCCTGGGAGTCCTCCAGCAGCAGGTGCAAAAGCGCCAGCGAAGAACAAGTACATTGAGAAGCTTATCGATATCGTCCCAAAAGAGCTGTAGAACTCATGGTTTGCTGTTGCGGCGTGTAGGGAAGCGAAAAGAAGATCTGCAACGACACATACGCAGACTGAATGAGCAGCTGAAAGCTCGAGAGAATCGGTTGCGTTGCCATGATGGGCTTAAGGAGACCGGGACTCCCAGAGTGGAAACGAGTCGACGTGATGATGAGGTGCTGTAGGTTGAAGACTTGCTCATGGGCGGAGTGGTAATCTTTTGATTGTGCGGCAGGAATGGGCACGACTTATGGAAGTTGGAGAAAGGATCTACGGCGACAACTGGAATGTCTCTAACGGTGACGAGCCATCACTTAGGTACCTAGGCGCTTATTCTCTGCTGAGCACGTTCTTTAGCTTAGCTGTGCCTTGACTATATCCAGAGACCAAATGGAGCTTAACAAGGACGAGCTGCTTGAGTACAAGCGCTCGTTGCAAAATGGGCCAGAATCGAGTCGACAGAATGCCGAGCGCCAGTCTTCAGCGCCCGGAGACCGAAAATATGCTCGACGTCCATCAAAGTGCGTCCTTCCTTTGCTGAAGTTGCAGCCAATGGCTTCACCTGCAGTGTTGAAACCCGATGGACCGAAGTTTTTGCCGCCTCAGTGGCATTCTACTCGCGCAAAGGCAGGATCGCTACTGTCAGCTGTAGGTCCTGCTTACTCGAATGTGCAGGCTAATAAATCTGATGCAGGTGTATTGCCACCGACACAAAAGATGGTGATGCCGCCATTAGACTTGACGAGGCTCGGAGGTAGACCCACGCGTTTGGTCCTGCCTCAAGGAGTACCAAAAAGGGGCTTGGAGACCAGTTTTCGACGACAGACACGGCTTGCAGCTCTGCTCCGAAAGAAAAAGTAGATACGTACAGCAATATTGCTCAAATATGCTCATAGCTTCTGGCACCCTCTAGTATTATCGCTATAAACGCGACAAGACTCATGTCATAATTCGTACACCCTTGAGCTAAAGCTATTGCCATGTCAAAATGAAGAGTTGTAACGAGCCATCGGCAATCAGAGCAAGAGCATGTGAGTGTACGATGGCCAGCTTTGCGTACGTGGTGTGGCATTAGCGACCATCAGCTGACCTGTTAAGGAAGCGCGCCAATCGACCTCCGATAGCACGCGAATTGTCAAACGCGCGTCTTAATTTACGCTGTGTATTGTTTTGCAGTACTATAGTCATATATTGCTATGACCAAGCACAGCGAATTGTGAGAAAGTGAGGTCAACGTTCAAGATGCGGTTGAATACGCGCGCCATTTCTCCTTTTTCGCTGCGTCAAGAACGACCAGGTCAGCGCTAATCTAGTGCGCTTATAACGAACTCATCATGCCTCAATTTTAGTCTTCTTGCTAGCTGGCCGACGGGATTTTTTCGAAGACTTGGGTGTGGCAATCGGCTCGCGACTTCCTTCAGGCACCTTCTCCAGCACAAACTTCTCCAGGTCGCGGAACGTCTTGTTGTCAATCTGATCGATGACTACATCCAGCTCGTCCGGCGAGCTTTTGTCGAGTGCCTTTGGACATTGCTCTTCCAACAGCTGCACAATAGCGCCCATGTCCTCAGGTGCGATCTTGTATATGTTCTGGCTGAAGTAGATCTTCTCTTCCAGACTTGGAGCTCTGTTCAGCAGCACGACAAATTAGAGTCAAAAGGAGCAAACTACCACGGACCAACTTCATCATCGTACGGAATGCTCTTGTCAGTCTTGGGCACGGGACCCACATCCAGCTTCATGATCTTGACACGGTCTTCGAACTTCTTTGCGAGCTCATCTGCCAGCATATACAGGTCGGAGCCGTCTTGATTGTACAACTTGCAGTTGCTCCAAACCAGACGCATGTCACGCGCAAATTCTGCCGGCTTCTTGTATTCATTCTTGCTCATTTTACTGCGGATAGTGCCCAGGTCCATGGGTTCCTTGACCACCTGCAGATAGTCATAGAGACCCCACTCCTCCCAGTTAACACGCTCACGAAAGGGCTCTACATTCGCAAAATAAAGACGTAAGTGCGCTGTTGTCATTCTATGGTGTCTTACGACCAAAAATCAATGCAAATAATTCCTTACCGCAGCTATCGAGCTTGAAAAAATGCTCCACGACGTCGACACACTTTTTCTTCGCCTCGGGATCCATACCGGTTTAAACAAAGAATGAAGCAACGATAGAGAGCAGGTATCTAACCATGAACATGATGAGTATGCACGTGAGACAGGTTCCTTTCGATATGGCACAAACAATGGTGCGGTCTCAGCACAAGGTGTCGACTCTCACCTTTCGAGCAAATACGGGAATGGTCAGATTTCTTCATGTGGTGCACATCAAAAGAAAGGTATCGTGTTTTTGTTGAGGAAAAAGTTCAACAAACGTGCCACATTTCATACGCCGTCTGCTTCTGTCATAAGCTGTCAGATGCAACGTTTGTCGAGCGTACATATTGACACTGCAAGTAGAGCTAAGCTTGCTCACGACAGCTACCTAGCGCATGCCCGTTGGTACCAGCGCGTCTGCTCCAGTCTCGGTATGCCACGCACGTCTTCTTGCTCACGGTCAGAGCAATATGCTTTGCTACTACATTGACGGCCACGCGATCTATGCGCTTTCGAAAGAAGTTCAAGCTGAAGAACAGATAGGAGTACCACACTGATCAGAAAAATCGCAGTCGCTCTCAAGATGTATTGTAGCTTGCGATCTCGAGTGGCATTACTGCAATGGTCTTAGTGTCCGTCGATATTACATGAAGTTTTAAAAGAATCCAATACATTTTAAAAACGTCTCGAGATGATCACACTCTGCTCGTCTGGTCATTGGACTACGACGCGAGGTGCTGAAAAAGAGAAAGCGCTAGAGCGTGTTGCTGATCCGCAATCGAGGCATGTCGGCCATTTAAGGAAAAATCAACATGCCTTAACGTCAAACTCAGATACCGGTAAGTAAAAGTGAAGAGATATCGATAAGTACACGAACCAGTTTGATCTTGAGCAAACCGGTTAATTTCGCGTTTTCATGTAGCAAAATCGTTTCTAGCGCGCGGTTGCAGCATGACCAGTGCCACGCACCCATTTGAGTGGTACGCCTGACGCTACTGCCTCGACGCGCTTGCTTGTGTCAACCCCGTAGTGGTATTACACGACTGACCTTGTGTCTTATCGAACGTTCTCGATAGTGATATCAGTCTAAAGTTTCCCGAAAAGGAGGATGCCCAATTTGTGTTGCAGACGCTTGAGGTCGACGACGAATTGCAGCCGGATAAAATTCACCGCAGATTGACCGTTAATGGCACTGAGCTCTTCGTGTAAGTAGGGCAATGCTTCATGGGTGTTGCTATTGGTCTGTGTTTTTCTAATTGGCTTAATTTGCTTGCCGTGACTGTTGGTAATGGTGGCACATCGCAGTCACTTCGAGGCCACGGAGATCCGCCTGTTGCGCGCCGCAGTATCTTCGTTTTACGACATGAGTTTACTGACTGCCAGAACGCTGCTGGAGTTTAAAGAGTGAGTTTTGGAACAACTAAATACATTTATCCCACTCGCCTTCCAACTTCGTCAGGAAGTTTCAGTGGTTGTCCAGGATTTCCATCTACCAAGCTTGTTGCGCTGTCAAAGGACTCGGTGGAAACGCTCTTGTCACCACGATTGAGCTTCTGCTCGACTCTATGTTGCCGTCTTCTCCGCCCTTCTGAAAACCTCCATGAGTCCCTCACCGCGAAGCTCACTCTTGAGCAGCGTATCCAGTCCGGGCGATCCTTCTTCTTCTTTTCTTTTGCCTCCTTTTGCGGCGCTTCCTTTTTTTACTGCAGACAACACACATCTCTCACAGCGGTACATAGCGCATACTTGGATCTACTCCAATGACGACGCCTGGCACATATCCAGGAGGAATCACAGGATATTCAGAAGCCTTTTTGTCGAACCTTTTCTCGCTCTCCATCTGTAGTCAAAGCAGCAGAACTGACGCACCGTATCCGTCGCTCGCTACTTGATTGGCAAAGAGACAACAAACAGGGCGGTACAATATATAAGCCTTCTCCATTCGTAGCTATAGGGCAGATCAACGTCATATACGAGATCAAGGCGTATCGTTTTTCTCGAGCGACAGTTTGTTACTTGCAAGTTATCGGCAGTTCGTGTGACCACCGAGAATGTGCGACCGA
Organism: Pseudoperonospora humuli; assembly: GCA_003991265.1. Classification (NCBI taxonomy): domain Eukaryota; phylum Oomycota; class Peronosporomycetes; order Peronosporales; family Peronosporaceae; genus Pseudoperonospora; species Pseudoperonospora humuli. Next base: position 49,786 of record NQFO01000575.1, read on the forward strand.
GCAATCACTGTCCAGTAGAGTGGTTTCTGACCGGTCAAATGCTATGCGAATGCTCTCTTGCTTACCCCAGTAGCAAACTCATTCTTGTCCGATTAGTGTCAGCACAACTTTCACCATTCGTTCATCTGCGCGCTTCGCAGCATGCGTGCTCTAATCGTCGAAGAGTTGGCAATTGACGTGCGCGAGCTTGTAGAGTGCCATGTGGCCAAATTGTACACCAACGACCACCTCGCGCCCTTTCATGACTCGCTGCAGCGCTCACACCTCACGGTGCACGATGGCAACTCCATGTCGGCAGTGTTGCGTCTGTCGGCAGGCCTCGGCCATTCGCGTCTCTCGAACTTCGGATCCATTCCCGGACACAAAGTCACCCAAACTAGCGTCCGCTTCTTAGGCATCGTCCGGAAGAACAATCACTGCACCTATAAGCTACACGTGGACACTGGCGGAGAGCACTTCACGCTGCAAAAGCGCTATTCTCAATTTCGCGATTTGCGGCAGCACTTGTTGCTCAATCGAAAGGTGGTAGGAAGTAAGAAACGCAACGGTCAGTGTCCCAATGGCGCGTGCCGACAGCTTACGCAGCGGCTTGTTTCGCTCAAATTTCCACGACGAAAACTGAAATTTCAACTGCATCGAGACGACGACGTCAAGACAGCGAGAGAACGACAGACTCAGCTTCAAAACTTTGTCGAGTTGGTACTTGCGGCGTATCGTACGGCTCCAAAGCGTCGAGTGCGCTGTTGCGTCAACTCGCAGTGCTGCGTACTCAAAGCCATTCGATCTTTCTTTGATATCAAGGACTTGGATGAAGAAGAGCTCTCTGACTAACAGTCGATGTGGATGGCCCACTGCCAAAACACCTAGCAGTTTGGCTGAGGACTAAGTGAGTGCAGTCTCGACGTGTTTGCTTCCAGCCAACACCTTTTGAAGAGTATCGTATCGTAATTTTCGCGGCTCAATGCTTCCACGTAATACGTAGGCCACTCCCAGAGATGTAACAATACCGAAATGATTGTTCGCCAGAGACATCATGAAGGTCTCTTTGCAGCTGAAAGGCAAGCGTGCTCGACAAGTCCGATTCGGAGTACGCGGCAGAGTGGGTTATGTTTGGTTGTTTCTGGACAAACGGTCAATCTTTAGCGCGACTTCGTGGTTGCTAGTGCACGAGGACTTTGCAACCGAATTACTTGAGAGGCTTGTGCAGGAGACGTAGGAGCTAGGATCTGCTGGATGATAAGGTACAGATGGGCTTTTCCGTGCCGAAGTTTCAACAGGAGACGGTGCTGTAGTACATCCAAAGTGCAAGGGACGAGGGAACGATGGCTGTCCAAACAAACCTTGCGTAGTGGCAGCTGCTGTCTTCACATCAAGCGACCCACAGCTTAAGCAGAAGATGCGAGACATTCTTACGCAGATGACACTTACTGAAGCGCGCAGTGGAGGAAAAAGCTTGAAACAAGGGTCAGAAGTTCAAGAAGATTCTTGCCGGGATGGCGTCATTCAAGACCACTAGCTACACAAAATTCCTAGAGCGACTGCAGTACTTCTGGAGCAACGTCGGATTTCTGATACTTTTTGAGGCGGTTTGATGGTTTCTCAAGCAGAACTTCTTTCGGAAGCGCGTGGCGATCGATACGTTTGCAAAGCGTATTGTTCTAAAGATGAGTAAGGCGACGTGCGTTTCGTAGATGATTGGAGTGAGCGCGATGGCATCGAAAGACACACAGCCGGTCCAGTGGAAGGATTGATAGAGGCGTTGCACAAGCGCACGACGGTGGTATTGATGGACGAGTTTGTGACTAGCAAGCTCTACTCGCAGTGACAGCAGACGCTTTCGTCTATTCGATATTCTACCAGCATACACAATGAGAAGTTGCTAAAGAAGAGGACACGTGAGGGTGTGGCGGCGGTGATGGATCTTCAGTCGATAAAGAAAGGCATTGGAGCGCTCTGTTGTGACCACGCAGAGTGCAACAGTAAGTACTGCAATCGCGACGCAAACGCGGCCATCAACATTGCTCAAGAGCGAGCCTAGCGGTACATGGGCAATCCTGGATAACCACTCAAACTTCCTAGCAAGATTGGAAGACGAGTGGGCCAACAATGAAGCAACTGCCGACATGTTAGCAACGTGCAACTGGAAAAGGATTGCATTGTAGAACCGCAAGTTTTTTTTCTGAAGTATAGGAATCCTCGATCATTGACCCTCTCGTACAAGAATATTTTGCTAATTAGTTGCTTTGTCACTTCGTCTGGAGAACGCTGGTGCTAGACGACTTGATTATATCAGAGCTGGAGGTGACAAGTATGGAACTCTGATAACTCAGTAAAAGTAATGGAAGAACCCAAGGAATGTGATTCTAAAGAACAAAAGTGCTCGACGCCCAGAAGGGCCTCGAATTATACGAACCAATTGAAGAATGCCGGTCGCACAGAGCATGCACAACACGCGCTTGGGAAGTTTTCTAGCCTCAATGTGGTACCGACGAGATATCTGAGACGAAAGTGCTGCTGACGCGAGATGTTCTTGCACCAGATGGAACCAAGCGGAGCGAACAATAGATATCGTGGGCAAACCGTAGTCAGGGAAATAGTGTGGCATCGTAGGTTCGATCGCGATCAAGAAGAGGATGGAAGATGTGTCGAATGACAAGCAAGTCCTGGTGCTCTTGCATCCACGACACGACGCGCACGAGATATCGAGATCAACGGCTCTACGCTGGCTGCCTTTTGCTTGCGCACCAAAGTGGGTTACCAAAATCTTTCGGGCTATCGCTCTCGATGAAGCCAATCCGGAAGGATCAGTGGACGATGAAGCGCCATTGCTGAGATTGCACCGGACGACCCGAGTGTATCAAGCGCGAGTTTTCGAAGCTGTCTGTCGGTGAAAACTGTGAGCATGCTAGTGACCTCTTTGCGGGCCAAGTGACCAATAATGAATATAGCTCGTGAGTTGTGCTGTTCAGATCAAGAACGGCATAAAGCCTTTTGAGAATCCTGTGATTGCGTGCCAAACGTTGCCATTGGACTAGATCCCGGGATCGGTCGATGTCTACAGCTGGAAGAGGTGTGCTTTGTCCACAGTAATCGATGTAGGGACGCAGACCGGACCATGATCTACGCCAAGGATCGATGTAAAAAAGGAGGCGAGGAATTGCCCGCACTGAATACGCGCTGTACCGATCGTGATATCGTGCACGTGATTATGCGAAAATGCCGACCAGCCGTTCTTCAAGTGAAAGTACTTTCGAAAGCGCATGGCTTGCGCGAGGAGTCAGTGAGGTAGCGAAGCGCATTGCTCCTACGGACATTTTTGCTGCAAAGGTATCACAAGACATGCGCGAAGTCTGGTCAAGAGGGTACAACAGGCGTTGTCAAGGCGCGTGACAGTAGTCTCCACGGGACGAGCTAGCACTGTGCATAGTGCGACAAATGCTTTGCTGTTCAATAGATTGAGATTAAAAACGAAGCGAGTTGCTGAAGAGGAGCGCGCGAAAGCGTGGTACTGATCCTCAATCGATTTGAAGCACAATTGTAAGAGAAAGAGTGCCACGGAGAACACGTGGAGTGCATTGCACGCTACTGGGACCAGAAGTCTATCACATTCTCAAAGCGAGATAGTAGTATATCCAGACTGTTAAGAGACCATAGTCTCCATCTTTGAAGAGGAAGCATTTGAGAGATTGCGTGCGCAGCATTCAAGTAAGTGCTCTTGGAGTTTTTCGCATGAAATATTGCGCAATCATTGCGTAATTTATAAATTTTGGTAAGCCTTAACCTCTACAACATCCCTTTGCAGTCATCGTATGTTTATCGGAGATGAGACTGAGATCAGCATAAAATTCTGCCACTAATTCCGCCACAACCTCTTTTGTCGTCTCCATTAGCATGCGGCAAGTGAAACCTCGTCCGTCCCCTGCATTGAGATGTGCAAAGGTAACTTTAAAAACTGCTTCTCGAACAAGGGTTCGGATCTGTAAAGATCAATCAATGTCAAGTCTTTATCCGTAAACAAATCACTCTTGAATCGTCGGATCAGCATGCAGTCTCATTTCCGTCGCATCGGCAAGCACTGGGTCACGCATTTTGATTGGTTCAATTGCGTCCCCTAATAGTCTCAAATATGGTTTTCTACCAATGTCCCTTCAGCTGACGACACTGAATCGAATGTTCCTTCTCTCGCTCTTCTTTTTGATCAACGCCTGCATGCCTGCCCCTTCCATCGAACTAAAGCGAGTCAAACTGTGTAGGTAGGAACCAACACAAGGCAATCACTATCAAAGAGTCTCAAGCCGTAGCCAGTTCCGCACTAGCAGGTCCACCATCACGAGCATTTCCCTCGTATTAATAGCTCCAACCGCTTCACTTAAGTATGGGACTGCTATGCTGCGCCACCAAGTGCTGCGGCTGCATAATGGTCTCACAGCTCTGCGCGCTGCTATTGCCGCTGGCCATTTTGGCCGCACTCGCTCTGCTCTTCTATACTGTCGCGATTCCATGGGGCGAAGATCAAATTCGTCAGGCACTCAACCTCGCACCAGACGTCAATATTGGAGACCTCAACACGAGCTTCATCGAAGCGAACAGTTGCTCAGGCTGCGCTTTTGGTAGCAACACACAGTGGCCCACCAACACTACGGGGACACGGCACTTTTTGGACTCGTACGCAGGAAGCACTGCCTCGAGCGTCATCGCCACATCGTTGGCTGCGGCGGGAGTGATTGGCACAGGCTCGATGCTTTGGGCTAGTGCGATACCTAGTGCCGCTGCAGCGCTGAGCTTCTCAGCAGGGTTTTATGAGATGACCCACATTGTCGAGCAGGCTCAGTTTGCGGGCATGATCAGTCAATTGCGACTTGAAGGCGCGCCGACGTTCCTGCTGCAATTTTCAAAGGAGTTATCGTGGACGAACTTTAATTTAGTCAGAGGTGGTTCAGATGGCAGTGGTGGTGGGGAAGGCGGTCGCCCCGCGCGTCGACTTGACGACACGAATGTTACAAGGCTCTTCGCAGCAGCTTCGGAGTCAGGGCCAGCAAGATATGCCGCAATGATCGGCATTGATGCTGACAACCTCTTCTTCTACACACTCGTGACGTTCGTCGTGGTGATTGCAGTGCTGCACGCACTTTTTTTCGTATTTGTGTTGGTCTATGGCGCTCTAGTCAAGAAGGAGTCGTTCAGTGATTTGGCACGCAAGTGGTATCGCAAGGTCATTTGGGCTGGCGTGCTGGCTTTACTGCTGGCGCAGTACATGTTTGCAATGTCTGGGAGCTACTTCATCTCATTGGGATCATCACACAACTCAGAAAACAGTTTTGGCTCACGCTATTATCTGGGTATTGTCGCCCTCGCAGCTGTCATACTTCTGGCCATTGGACTTGGTGTCATTGTTGTCGGTTCGAACACTAACGAACTCCGGGACATCGGCACCTACGAACACAACCAGCGGGCATTTAGTAGCAAGTACAGCGCCTACTATGATGAGTACAACTTCGACAATCGCTTCTTTTTCGTCCCTCGCATATTACTGGCGGTATCGACCGGTGTTGTGGTTGGAACTGTTCAAGATGCTACGATACAACTAGTGTGTATCATGGCCATCACAATGTTGTACCTGATCTTGCTGCTCATTCGCCAGCCAAACCTGCTGTGGTTTCTGTACTACATCGGGATTGCATCAGTGTTCATGAAGGTTGTGCTCATTTGCCTCATGCTTATGGTGGCAAGAGCCGACTATTTTCCACAAAGTGTGCGTGACAACGTGTCTTACGGTATCATTGGTGTGAACATGTTCGTGTTCTTCCTACTGTTTGTGCGCCAAGCCTACACGATCATTCACAATATGATCATCGCTTGTCGTCGCAAAGAGGGCAAAGAAGTTTCTCACCGCCTAGATGCCACCGACATCGACCTCGAGTATGGCAACAACGCTTCCACTCGTGGCCACACTTACGAAGGCGTGGAGTCTGTATCATCAAGCCGTGGAATGGGTTGGCACGGAGACAAGCCGCCGCATCAACAATACAATCAGCCACAAGAGCAATACTATCGGTCATTGCCAAATAATGTACCAAGCTTCAGAGCTGGGGGTCCACGTGACGGTCATCCGGACAACGTGCCTATGCTGGAACAGGCTCCGGATCCTGCTTCGGTCTTCAATCACTCGAGAGACACTGCTCACCCGCCAATCTCCCGCAATCAGCAGTACTCATTTGGAAACTCAACACAAAGCACGAATGCTTTTGCAGCAAACAACGCTGCATCAGCACCTGCTTATGCGGCAAACAACGCTGCGTCGGCACCCGCTTATGAGCCTATTCCAGAGGCTCCGATTCCAACTTACGACGTACTGGCTGCCTACCTTGGCACGAATCAGGCCAATGGCGAGGCACCGTCACATTCGTCCAGAGGAAACTTCTCGGCATCTCGAGGACTAAACTCATCCCGAGGACAGTATTCGTCTAGGAGTTTGGCATCCTCAAGAGGTCTTTCGCAACGAGGAACTGCGAATGCATTAGGGGCGTCAGGGTCCGATTTTGGATCGCGTCCATCAACTGTGCCCCTCGACGAATACGCGAGCAGTTTGTCGAAGTCTAGCTCATCTTTGCGGAAAAACCGCAGCGTTAATGTGGATGAGCTGCAGAAGAACGTGAATGGTGTGGACATTGATGACGTTGTTGGACAGCCATCTGCGTCGTCCTCTGGTTGGAATTTCGCCCCAGCAGCGTCAATGGACCAGTCTTACATGAACTTCTCCGATTCCGTGGCTTCGTCCACTACCAGTCAGCTGAATATGTCACAGAATTCCGCCAAGTCGAACAATACGTTTTCTACAGCTATTGGCGCTACAGGTCTCGGAGCGAGCAAAATTGATGATTACGGCAGCAGTCCTCAGGCCAAGATTTCGATATTCTCAAACGATTCTGACAGAAGCTTCGATAGTGATCGCAGTAGTTGGCTCAAAGCTCGGTCAAAGACCGTGGTCAGTGTGGACGAAGAGAGCGAGATCAATGATGCAGAAGGTCAAAGCTATGAACTTGGAGTTCTCGGCGTGACTACGTCAGCATTCAAGCAGCGCGTTTCGACCGACTCGTACGGCTACCAGTCGCAGTCTAGCATGATGACATCTCATGTCGATTTCAACTCTCAGAGTGGAATTTCGAACATGGGAAGTGATGACGGCATGTATTATCCGTCTCGTCGTCAGAATCCCGACTTTTCGAACAATTCATTTGTGAGCGCTCAGTCGAACGACAGCGCGTATTACTGTGATGCTGACAAGGTGCGGCGCAACGACGAAAACACATTGACGATTTAAAAAGCTTTCGTGTTCCGAAAGTTAGAAAGCCACCAGCTCTAGAAGTTTTTTGTATGTAGTATATTAGACGTGTGAGCAGAGCGAGCTAAAGGAAAGCTTGCTTGGATGGAGCAGATTGGCAGCATTGACGACACAGCTCTGTCTGGAAGACTGGGAGACGTGCTATGCGCTTCGCATGACCCACGTCTCTTTTTGTCTTGTAGCACCCACTAGAAGAGAGACTTTTAGTCGATATGAAGGCGATTGATATATAATTGCTTCAAGCAGTAAATTGTTATTGCAATTTGAAGCGCAAAGCCTATCTCCAATATGGTGCTTATATTTGTATCTTCATTACAGCGTACACCCTTCAAATCACGATTTCGTACCGCGGTAATCAGACACACTAGGATTAAATGCCGCAATTGGATAGCAGCAAACTTTGTTCATAATTAGGGTACAGTTGTCGAGCGCACAGCGGTCGAGTCAAACTGTGAAGAGAGAGAATCGGTCGGTCCATTACTGCGCTTGTTGGTGGTGCATCTGCTGGGCGACCACAGTGGCAGCTGTGAGCGGCTGCACGGTCTTGACGAAACGACCTTTGACCCGCGGCCGTGCGTTAGCTAACGTCTTGCGCACGCGGTAACGCACCTTATGTTGGGACAGCCTGCGCGCGCGTTTGACCATATACTTCTGCAGCATCACGCGCCGCGCCACGGGCGTGTAAACACCGACCATCTTGACGGGCTTTGTAATGCAGTCGATCTGCAGTGTCGTCGTGTCATGTGGTGCATTTTGCCTGTTTGTGCAGCTTGCCTGACCCATGCGTTTACTCTTCATGGGCAGTAGCAAACTGGATGCCATCGTTGGTGACGCCTCATCGACATCCGAGTCGTCTGATGTCGGGGTCGTGTAGCCATCCGAGACCGTGTCAGTGGAAGTATTCAGCGAGACCTGTTGCCACTCCATGACGACACTCAGGAATAGTTCCTGCGAGCTCAGACGAGCGCGCAACAACGGTCCTCGTACTTCGGTCTTGGACTGCTTGTGAAGGTTGTCCGTGAGCAGCCAGCGGTCATCGCTGCTTGGGCGGCGCAGCACAGATAACGTCGGTTGTTCCATAGTGACTGGCGTATCAACGTATTGCTCTTGTGGGCTTCGTAGGAACAGCAGCAACGCAACTGGTACAAAATGCGTCTTTTTAGAAGTGTGAATGCAAAGTGCATTCGCTCTGGCGACGTTTCCGGCCACTGCAACCAAGCCGTTTCGAATAATTTCGTATAATTTTCTTTGAAAATCAGTCGACAAGAGTCGAAAAGCCTCAGAAATGCACTCTCGCACGTTATGGCAAGAGTGTGGATTGTCCAGGGTTGCCTGTCTAACATGCAGCATGAATGGCGGGTCTGTTCCTAGGTTGTTAGAGAAGAATTGCCCGGTCTAGACCTGCCGATTCCCGCAGGTACTGAGTGCGATATTGTGCAAGTGGCTTTGAAGGAGTTACCGTCACATGGCTGGCTCTCACACCATTTACTACTTGAATCAGAAGAAACTGCACCCTGAGTACGAGAAGATCAAGGCTGCAAGCTACATGAAGCATGTAGAGCGACTGCAGTACTTCTGGAAGCATCGTGACGTTCCTGATGCAAGTCAGCGTGAAGCGGCCATTTCGCAAGTGGAAGTTCTTACGAGCGTATTGCGAGCTGTGAGCAGATGCGCGAGCAGTAACGCGCCGATAAGGATGATCGTGCCGTTCTGGTACAACCAAGTGCT
>NQFO01000598.1:0-18525 GCA_003991265.1 Pseudoperonospora humuli
AGTGAGATATTTTTGAGGAGTTTTGCCACGACCGAGTAGCCAGTATCGAAGAAGGGCTGGTCGGTTGGTCGGTAGTAATCAGGAAGAGGGAAATCGCTCTCGAGATCACACATCAAAGCGTGTAATCTTTTTCATGTGATGAGCACTGCGTTGAATATCAGAAGAGGATCACTGCAATTTGTATCACCAACACGTGACGCTATCATAGCCCTAAAGCATCTTCCTTGATTGTATTGTGCCAAAAGACTTTTTTCTCTGCGGAGCTCTCTTGTTCTTAGCGTCATCGTTTTTGCTAGGCTCGCTTGCCAGCATATTCTGGCTCGGTTCTTCAATACCAAGTCGTCCGTTTCTGCCACACTTTTGCACAGCACCAGAAGATCAGCATCAACAAAGGAGAGCTGAAGCGCACCCGCACTAAGAAAACATCCTACTCAATGTAGATGTTGGTTGCATCTTCTTCCAGCAACCTCAATCCAAAACGTTACCTGAAATTTGATCGAAAAATGGCGTTTGAGTCTTTTCCATAGGGTATCCGGAACAGACGGAGTTGGCAACGCCCAGCCTCTGCCACCCTCGTTGCGGCAAACATTCTCTCAATCACCAAGTTGCATTATAACTCGCCATCATGGTGGCTGCCTTCCCTCGAGAGGCTAAGGCAAATTTGTACTCTCTGGTCGCATACTGCTTCCAGCCTTCGCACACGCCCGAGCCAACGGACGAAGCCCGGTACATGGTGCAGGGGCAACGCAAGCGTCCCTCCAACGAAGACGCGGCCGACGCCATCCTCTCCAATTATCAGAATCCGCCGCGGTGGGTCAAGGATGACTTCATGGAGGCATGTGACGCCTGTAACATCGAGTTCGACCTGTTCAAGCGCAAACATCACTGCAGGAGCTGCGGCTTGGTCTTTTGTGGCAACTGCGCTGCCAACTTCGATCGCGTGGTCAAATTTGGCTTTGTTGATCCTGTGCGGCTGTGCAACAACTGTGCCAGCAAGGCTAAGATCGAAAATGTCTTCTACGATAAGTTTCTGCCGCTACTGGAAAGTGGAGATCTCTTCAGCAAGTACGGGCTGCTGCGGAAGAGACTCGTCTACCTCAGATTTGTGCGAGCAAAGAACATCTTCCAATACCAGAAGCTCGATCCCAAGACTAGGGCCTATGAGGGCGACATCAAGGCCATTGCACTCGACGAAATCACTGACGTCCGTGAGGTTGATGTGACTCAGGACAATGCAGATGTGGGGATCATCATTGCAGTGGGTCCGGAGGAACACAGGTTTGACGCGACGACAGCATTCAAAAGGCAACAGTGGGTGGAGGCGATTGCCATAGCACGGCGAGTGCGTGACGTCATGCTGGCAGAAGAGCGTGAAAAGTGTGCAAAACAGATCGAGAAAGAAAACAACGAGATTCGCAAGATGTCGGAGAATCTGCAAATGATAGAGGAAAGCCGTGCCACATTCCAAGAAGATCGCATGCGTCGCCGTGCTGAGAAGCGCGAGCAGCTACGTGCCAAGTACCACATCGCATTAGCAGCGTCGTAAACAATCAACACTACCTGTGGCTAATCAGCATATGTGTAAACAAAGCCTTTATCAATACAACTTTCCCAACCAAATAAACGTGTGATAAAGGGCAGCAGCAATTCCAATGATAATACTGACAGCATTCAGCTAGTGTCGTCACTGCTGCAACATCTACCATGTCTTCCACATTACATCTTGCTCTTCGTGTTGGAATCGCGGATAGTGGCCTCCAGATCATCCCACTTCTCCTTGCTAACCGAGCCAAACATGTTGAACTCGCCAGCGTTCGAGACCGTCTCGCCACCATCAAACCGGATAATTTCACCGTTGAGCCAGCTAGCGTAGTCGCTCGTCATGTACGACGCCAGATTGGCCAGCTCGTCCACCTCGCCAAAGCGCTTCAACGGGTTGTTCTGAAGCATAACCTTTTCGAAAGCTCCCGATGGATCAAGACGGTCAAACGCGCCCTTGGTCTTGATCGGGCCCGGAGCGATACCCACGAAGCGAATGCCGTACTTGCCCCACTCCACCGCCAGCGACTTGATCATTGCCTGAATTTCGTGCACAAAGGTTGTTATGAACACTGATCATGTCGAATAGAGATACAACTGCAGACGTACACTGACACCAGCTTTAGCTGCAGCAGAAGGCACGACGTAGCCTGAGCCCGTCTCAGCGTATGTCGTAGTAATGTTGAGGAACACGCCTCCCTTCTCGTGCTGGATCATGCGTTTGCCTGCGTCCAGCGTCACATTGGCTGTACCCTTGAGAACAATATCCACAATGGTGCCAAAGCCTTTCGCGTTTAGCCGCTCAAAGGGTGAGATGAAGTTGCCCGCTGCGTTGTTCACTACGACCGTGGGCACGCCCGCCAACTTATCTAGCTCGTCCAGCGCTTTTTTCACCTGCTCAGCATCGCGTACGTCACCTGTGAGAGGAATCACGGTATTTCCTGTGAGCTCTTGGATTTCCTGGGCCGCCAGCTCCACGACTCCACGTTTGCGGCTCATGATGGCGACGGTTGCGCCAAGATCTGACAATTTCGTGGCGATGCCCTTGCCCAATCCCGTGCCGCCGCCTGTGACCAGCGCCACTTTGCCCTCAAAGGTGCCGCGCGGCAGCATGGTGCTCAGCACGGCTGCAGTGCAGGGTTTGGCCGTGCTCTGAGCGCGACGAAGAGACGATCGCAGCAGAGAAGACGAAGAAGACACACGTTTGTTCAACGCCATGTTTGAAAAATGACTCAAAGCACTTGTTGAAGCTAAAACAAAAAAGCAAAACCAGCTTCTAAATCGAAGATAAAACGTATTTATTTTCTTAGCGAATATTTTAATCACATGCACCCTACTGGAGCTGGTTACGGAGGCAACCAAGCTAACGCAGCTACTGAGAATGATACTGGCGTTGTCCGTGCATTGCGCAATGAAGTACCTAAGAACGTGGTAGCACCTTCGACGGCAATTCTAAGAGCTCAAATAATGAAAATGTAGTAGCATCAGTTACGCAAAAAGCTTGCTTCAACTGATCCTCTGACCCGATCGTTTGTCCGGCGTCGCCCGTGCAACGTACAGCATGTACTACGACTCCTTAACGCTCCTTTCTTCGAATATGGTGCTACAAACAACTTCAATGCGCGCACATCTTGGTCGCTATGCGCTCAGCTGCGAGCTGTCGATGTACCAAATTGACGCATACGACGCCTCGCTCGACGACGATCATCGTGCGCATATTGTGTAGTCGTATTAAAATGAAGCTGTTTGTGGGAAGTAAAATTGAGGGTGCGACGCAGGACTTGCCGTATTCGAAAGAGTATATGGATGCTAGAATATCCAGGACTACCTCAGTGGATACTCTATCATATCCACGATTTTGCCTATCTAACGTCTGAAGGATTTTTTGCGCCGCTGCTGAGGTAGCGCAGCCGACGGCAAAAAGCGTGACAACGCTCAATATTTTGACGTAAAATGTGGCAGTCGATGCCATCGCGAAGCGCATTGTTCCGACGGTGAGCATGAAGACGTGCATGGCGTACGGAGACTGAAGCATGTTCGACAGCGGGATCCATGGAAGAGCTCATGAAGAGCAAGCTATACTTGCAAAGCTAGCAGACGCTTTCTAACGTCAACTACACAATCGACACGAAGCTACCGAAGCGGAGAAAGCGCAAAGGCGTTGTGCTATAACGCAATTAAGCTGAGGTGTAGTTTGGAGAAAAGCAGTGCATCGGAGTGCGTTGTTATAGCCATGTAGAGTGCACCGCGAAGTACTGGGACCGCAACGTGAATGCCGCCATCAACATGTTGATGCCGAGAGGCTCCGACGCCAAGCAGCTCACAACCGAGCGTGATGCCACCACCGTGACGTGATTCCTGAGAGTATCTTCTAACACTTGTTGTGATATCTTCCGACTTTCAATTATGCAATATTTACTTGTCTAACATTCCAGATAAACAAATATAAGTGTGGGTTTTGCAGAATAGAATTGGTGACAGGGGATCAATTCGATGAGTCTAACAAAATTTGCAGAATGAGTCTTTAAGTTGTTGTGCCTTACTCCTTGCAGCCGCCAGTAATGACCCAGCATCGAGTGCTTTCGAATATACCCAGCAAGTTCGTCAACATCGCCCATACAAGCGCGAGCAATAGATATGCAATAGTAAACGCGCCCATGCGTCGGCTGCTGCCACCCGACTTCTTGAGAGCCTGCGCTTCGGCTTTCTGACGAGGCAGTAAAGGCAAGAATAGCAGCGCTATAAGCTTCATCACATAGGAAATCAGGATCGTAATTGTCACGTCGCGACGCACTTCCTGGGTGTCGTTTTGAATATCTTCATTGTACACTTTGAAAGCTGCATTCACGTTCTTCGTCAGCGTGAGAGCAAACGGCCCACCCAGGTTGCTCACTGTGGTCAGCAAACCGTATATTGCTCCTTCATTGCCTTGGCCAGCCAGCTCGACGACCACATAAGTCGAAATGATGAACCCAACAGCATCTGGTACAGCCTCGACAATCGGCACGCCCAACCAAAACCATTGCTTGCGGACGATATTCCACGTCACCAGCATGGTGCACATAGCGTCAAGAGCGATCACGCTCAACATAGTAATGACTTGCATTGTCCTCCAGTTCCAATGCAGCCCGTACTTGCCTGTCAACGTGAGCGTAACAACTGTCACGAGGCTGCCAAAAATGCTGCTCAAGCTTAAGTTAAAGCTCGTCGCGTGAACCCAATACGATGTCATTGGGTCCTGAGCCACATACGTAAATCCGCTGAACACGCCTGACAGAAAACTGTAGGCAATCACCTGGTACACTGCACGACTCTGGATGGCGCCCCACAAATCGTCAATGTATTGTTTGAAAGTGGGTTGCTCCTTCACGACTTCTTCGTGAACAAACATCCACGTCATGGGAATCACAGGTAGACAGAATATGGCCAAGAGTAACATCGTGTCTGGAAATGAAATTCCAAAATCAAAATTGCCGCCATAGTCCGGCGAACTTAGTCCAAAGCCCGTGATGGCTTGAGCCAGCGTATTAAACAGCGTGCGCACCGTATATATCGCTGTTTGGGTACGTCCACGAGTCTCTTCTGGTTCATGTTGAGCGTACTCGACCACGACAGCATCCGCTGCCACATCTGCAAACAGATACCCAAGAGTGGCGAGCATCATGAGAACTATGTACTTGGCCCCACTGCTAGGTGCGCTCTTGTTGAGCGACTGCGCCATTTCCAGCGAGTAATCGATTGGCTTGATATTTCTCATCTCTGGGTCGGGAAAGTAAGGCTCTTCTAGTGTTGACATGGCCATAGCTAGCAGACAAAACACAGTCACGGACCAACCCAGGACCATATACGGCCTCCGTCTATATCCAAAGAGCGGTACACAATCAGAGAGTATACCAATAAAGACTTTGAAACTCCAGGGGATGGAAATTAGCGCTCTAGCCGATGTCGTGGCTGTTCCTTCCATATTCAAGTAATACGTCATAAAAGGAGTGATAGTGCTGGGCAGCACACCATATATGAGACCAACAGCTGCGTATTGGGAGATGAGTCCAATACCCTTCGTCGACAACAATCGGGGGACCGAGCCTTGGCGCAAACCGCCATTAACTTTGCGGTTGTCATCGTGACTACCTGACAGCTTCTTCTTTGTGGCCTTTGACTTCGCGGTTGAGCGCATAGAAAGAGGCGAATGATCATCACTCTCTGCACCTAGTCGCAGAGAAGAATGCTCATCCATGTTCTCCAATTCCGTCTCCTCATCGTCGGCTGCCGTCGTCAACGACGACTGCTCCTGGTCTTGCGTCATGCCAATTATGGTATAAATGGTGTGCACCACAATAGAGGTAGATTTTGTTCAGGGAAACTTTCTCAAATCAATGTCGACACTGCTTATGTATTAAATCTGTGTGGCTACCGTGCTGAGATCCGGGGTACGTTGGACAAGATGGCTCATATTGACGCCCCATTAACCAGAGAATAGTAGCTACTCAATACCATGTTTCAATTACAACCCTTGACAAACATATGTTGCTTGACTACAAAGCTGATCATAAGAAATGTTTTTAGAAATAGTACTCACAAGGAGCCACATTTTTGCATTGAAGGGTTGCGACATCACGTCACAAATTTGTGTGCGTCTCAAAAGACTACTTGCATATTGACATAAACCTTCTCGTAGATCAAGTTTGGAAGGTGTTACAAAACAGAGTTTTGGAGCATCACAGTCATCAACACTCATGTCCATAGCGTGGTCGAATATGAAGTCCTTCATTCGCTAACTTCTACACAACAAACGTGGCAAGTGTTACCAGCACGGTCGATTTGACTGAGCCTTTCACCATGGCCACTACACCTCTGAAGCTTTCGCCGTTCACGATACAGCGATGACAAATCTTCATCACATATTGCTCCCACTCACCATTCCACGCGATGATAGAGGCCTGGTCGTAGCCGACCAGTCATGGCACCGGTTGAGCCGTGCTTATTTGACGTCATCGCCTGTATCAGCTTCGTAGCGGCTTGCAGACTTGAAATTCTGTAGTCTAGCACCTTGTGCACACGTAGTCGACGCAGCCAAGCAGTCCTTGCAGCTTCGATCTCCATTTTCTTAAGTCGGGGATTGCCAAAAGCTCTTCAGAAAGAAGCATAAGCTCAAAGAAGCAACTATGTCAATGACAATGAAATGAGAGCTGCGCTGACTGCTTCCTCTACCCCCTCGACATTCCTTGTTTATCGCAGGAGTAAAAAAATGTAGCCTGACAAACATACTCAGTCGAGTCCGGTTACACGGCAATGACTGCGTGCCGACGCTACCAGCGTCGCTGACCGTAGCCTCAATCACGAATGAGAAGAGGCACAAGAAGCATTGTGTGTCGACGAAGCTTGTGTATTCGAGAATCTGTCGGCTTGAGCAAGTTATAGTCGTGCTTAAACCTTGCTCTGGCTACATGATTGCGGGACACTGTAGCAGCAGCTTGATCAGGTATCAGTATTCGGCTTCATATCGGGCCAGGAAAGAATTGAAGTGACTTTCACTTCAGAAGCGCGTACTCGAAAATGATGTCACTTCAATTCTTTTCTAACCCGCGCGCTTCTGATGTGAGCACGGCTTCACTCATCGTTCCTACTAAAGTTGAGCTTTCATGGCTGTCGGTTCACCATGACTGTCTATATGTTGGAAGAATCGCTGCACTACACATACAGCCCAGACATTTGCGCTCCTTTATGCGTATCAGCGTTTTGAATGAGAATTGCGTAGGTGTGCATTGTGAATGGCTTATGCTGGTGAATGAACTGCTGTATTCACCGACGCTGCAGCTCTTTACGCTAGATAGATTGCGCAGTGGATTCTGTATCCTGTAAAATGGTCTGGCATTCTACGTATGATTTCTGGAGAAGTTCCAGACTTCGATCGAGAAGAAGATGGCGGGGATGTCTAACGAAAAGAGAGTACAGGCGTTTTCGCTATGTTCTGTGTCCATAACGAACACGACAGCGCACATCGAGCTCAATGCAACTACTCTGTATGGTTTCTACGCGCGTATGAGGAAACAAGTCGAGGGCTTCAACTGGAATCTACCTCCCGTATCGTTCTCGCAGACATCGTTTTGGGAAAGCAAGTGGACTGTAATGCGCCACGCCCTCAGTTCGAGACCATATGTTAAAGTAGTGATATTGATAAGAGCATGTATGTGGAGATGACAGTGGAAAAGAAGTGCCAGTACGCTAGTCGCCTCGTTGCCAATCAAGTAACGAGCGATGGGTACGGTGCGTCAGTTTTGCTGTATTGTCCATAGACAGAAGAGGGCAAGTAGAGGACAAACAAAAAGCCCTCGTGATTACGTGCCAGATGTCGTCATCGGACTTGACCCTGTGAGAGAGGCATCTCATTAACAACAAGGTTGATGCTATAAAAGCAGGCCGAAGAAGAAGAAAATGATGATGAAGAAGAAGGACTGCCCGGTCTAGATCCACCGGTCTCCGTAGCCTAAGCGTCTTAACGAGCGCAATGTTGTGCAATCGACTACCGTCATATGGCTGGCTTCAAGCGATTTAGTGCTTGGAACGAAAGCTTGAAAGAACGACACCCTGAGTACGAGCGATCGCGAAGCGCCTTGAGCATGACATCGTGCGTGGTGTTTGGGGACTAGAGTAAGCACGATGGCATCAAAAGACACGCGCCTAGTCCGGTAAAAGAGTTGACAGGGGCGTTGCAGAAGCGCGCGGCGGTGGTGCTTATGAACGTGTTCATGACAAACAAGCTGTTATCGCGGTACCATCATACGCTTTAAAAACCCTGCATCTACGCTCGACCAGAAGCAGCTGAAGAAGAGGACACGCAAGGGTGTGGCAGTGGTTGATAAGGTAGCTGTTACGGTGGCTGGAAACGAGGTTACCCACATATGCCAAAGAAATGCTTCACTGCGACCACACAGAGCGCAGCGTTGAGTACTGGGATCGCGATATGAACGCGGCCATCAACATGCTAGCGCTGCTCAAACGCGAGCTGCGCGGGGAGGGTAGGACGGAGACGTATCGAAGGGCGTATGCGTAGAAGTAAGCAAAAGTAGTCACGAGAAAGTGTCTGCTTCGAAACAACCTGGAGAATACCCGCGGCGCATGCTACATGTTAGACAGACAATCTTGGATAGTAAGACTCGTGGCCGTGAGAGTGCACCCTATTTTGAGGCAAAGCTTCATCATCTCTTTATTTTGTTGTTGTAATGGCAATAATGCATCAGACACGAACCGACGCGAGGTCTAGCATGGCCTTCAAGCTGACGCCTACGGAAAGCCTTCGCGCCTGTGGTGTACTAGAGGAGTCTTTGGAGAAGTTGAGCTTCCTGAACAGTATTACACCCGACATCTTACAGCATCGCGAGGAGTTGTCACAGGTCGTGGGCGAGGAGATCTCCCGCATCATCCAGGAACAACGCCAGCTCGAAGGCAAATACGAGAAACTCATAACCCAGCGAGCGATGCTCAAGGGACTTGCGAACAAGTCCAAGTTCAAGGACAACCAACGCGAGATTCAAGAGGTTAGTCGACTGCTCCGCGAGTCCACAAAGAGTTTGTGTCGAAACCTCAAGGAAAACCCCAACTTTGCAGGGAACTTGTTCAAGATCCAGCAAGAACGTGAAGGGCTCTTGGAGCTGCTTGGACAGACGCTGACAGAGATGAAAAAGTATGGAACCTTTGAGACGCTGCTAACTTTTGTCGCGGACGGCAAGAGTACGCAGGAAAAGGCACACGAAATTTTTAAAAAGGAACGAGAAGCGGTGGATGAAGTGAAAAGACTGGGAGTTGAGCTTACACGCGAGAAAATGGAGCACCAGAGGGAAGTGTCTGAGCGCAAGGCAACTATTCTTCATTTGAAGGAGCAAATACTAGCTGTGAAGTCTAAGACACAGATTGATGTCCGGTATGCGCGAAACGAAGCCAAGGCTAAGCGAAGCAGCACGGCACGACTGTACCATCAGCTGACGGAAGAGCAGCACGACCGTATTAAGGATATACAGACGAAGTGCTCTGCTGAGGTCAAAGTTCATGATGAGACTGTCCATTTTCTCAAGGACCGTCACGACCAACTCCAGACCGAATTAGCCGAATGGAATGCCAAATTCCAGCAAGACACACAGACGAAGCAAGTGCAATTGCAAGAGTTGCAGGAACGCAAGGTTGCCAACACTCAGAGACTCGAGAATTTCCAGAAGCGATGGCAAGAAGAGATGGCAATAATCAAACAAAAAGAGGAGGAACGTCAAAGGTTGCTGAAATTTGAGGCATCGCGGAAGGAGGAACAGAAAGCTCAGATCAAGGCTGCTGGGATCATTCAAGCTGCCTACCGCGCTTACATGGCTAAGAAGGAAGAGAAGCGCAAAAACATCATAATCAAGAAGAAAACTGGCAAGAAAGGAGGGAAAAAGAAGGGAAAAAGTTGAGCAAGCATTTAACATTACAGAGACTTTGAACGCTGGCGATTACAATCAACGAATGATGTCGAGTTCATCAGCGATGATCATACATTTTCATAGTGTCATGGCCTATCGCTGGGTATCTTTGTCGCCTCGAGTGTGAGTCAAATGATATCGTTTGTCGTTTTCATGCCAACCTTTTGATATCACTTTGCACCTCTGATCGAGCTATCAAGTTACTCTTTGAACAAGCAGAAGTCACAGCATGGACAGCAGCAATTCCTTGAAGCCAAATAGACTAGTCTCTTAGAGTAGAAACGTATCCATCACATGGTGCACGACATCAACGCCCGAGTCGAGAGGCTTGTTGATGTTTGCTCGCTTGGCAATAATGTGCTCGTGTGACATTATGCCTCCAAACAGGACGTCAATGCGTCGCCAGCCGATGCTTTGCACCGATAGCAACATACCACGTAGCTCATCTTGTTCAGCGTCAGCTGTGAAGGCGTACGGAAGCTGATCAAGGATGACATCACCGTCGATGAATGGCTCCGGGCGAGAACCAATAGAACGGTGGGAAAACACACTACTAGCAGTTCTCACACGATCGTGGTGGTGGAGGAAATGAGGGTGCCGGTCACTATAACTGGAAGTTATTGCAGACCTTCTTCCAAGTTCAGATGTGTGACGGCGGTAGCTTCTGCTACTGCTGCTTCGGGTGCTGTTACTGCTTGTGTCTCCACCTTCAGCATCGTGGTCGCTGCACGACTGCTCCTCCAGATCTGAATTCGATGTCAAAGTCACTCGTTGGGGCATCATGTACTTCAAGGCGAGACGCTTGACTGTGATAGGAATAGTGTCTCGCAGCTTCTGGACGCCCTTGAGCGAGTCAGACGCTATATGGGTATAGATCGGAGACATTGCGAACGTTTTCGTACTCCAGCGATACGGATTGAACGCGCGTACTGCCGCGCATGTGTAGGGCACCTGCATGTCGAAGAATATGTTCGAATACAGCGTGCGCGCTTTGAACAATTGCAAAGCCTGCATAAACTGGCCTCGAGTCAAGCAGCTGAGCAGTGGCGGTGTTGTAGATAGGTGGTGAGTGGGGTTTCCATTCGAAGTTGAGCAGCGCACGCCAAAGCTAGCGTTGCTGAGCGCAACAAGCCATCTCCAGTCTCGATGCATATCATCTTCGGGAATGCGAAGTACACATAGATCAATATCCAATGAGTTCGTTGTGCAAGTGATTCGGATATCGAAGTTGCCAGGTTCGTCGGACTCTTCGTTCTCTTCGTTTCGTCCCCATCCGATAAAACTCGAGTAAAAATTGACGTCGCTACTAGCGCTCCTTCCACTGGGTAACAATATCTTTATACGAGCGCAGGACAGGTCGACCTCAAGCTTTGCTTTGTTTTCAACGGCCTCCTCCTTGCTCTCGAAGACTTGCAGCTTTCGGCCGCTAAGAACGCAGTCAAATAACTCGAATGCCTCCTCAATACCGTCCTGTCGCTCTTCCGTCGCTGGAAGACTTACCAGCAGTGATCCACTTACATCCAACCACGCTGTTCAAACAAATCATCGTCAATATCGGTACCTCTAATCGAAGCAAAGCCAAAATCAGGTCGCTCTTATTACCTGGATGAAAGTCTTTGTCCTGATGCGCATTCGAAGAATGACTGAGTGTTTGCACTTCCTCCGTTGCCGCGTCAGTCAGCGACAACTGCGCTCCAGTTCGACTGAAGATCTTCGGTAAAAGTGCATTAAACATGGCATTGGTTGCGCCGCGTCGAGGACGGCGGGTTCCAAGATGTGGCGTCGCCAACGTCACAAAATTCTGCACACGGACAGCTGTAAGTAACTTTTCTACAACATGCAAAGCACCCCCATGACGTCTGAGCCTACCATCGGCTCGATCTTGTCGAAGAATCCACGGCTTAGCAGCAGCCCAATGCAGTAGCGGTTGTACAGACCTCCAAGCGAGTGCCCAATCATGGAAAACTTGCGCAAATTGGGCATCTTCGTTGCTAGGTTCATAATCTCATCGGCCAGGCGCTTGCCGCCCTGATCTATTCCGTCATGTGTCTGGAAGAAACCGGAAGCGTTGCTCTCCCCCGCGTGCAGATAGAAGAGTTCGTCCGACTGGAAATGAGCGCGGAAGATCTCCTTGAAACGCGCAAAGTCGTGATTACTGCCCAAAAGGCCATGCTGCAATATGATGAGATGCGTGGTGCTCTCGAGCTCTGCGGCGTTGGGAGAGTCATCGCAAGGAGAGCACATTGGGGATGACAAGACCATTCGAAATATGACGATCAGATTGATAATTTCTCAGTCTTTGTGTCTTGATTTTCAGGATTACGTTGTCTGCGACGTGTGTCATGTTGATGGCAGACTGACATAGTGAGTGGTCGATAGCCAGAACTGACGTAGGTGAATACTTTCTTGAGTCCACAATTGTTTATGCATCTTTATCTACGCCCTTTCGAAAGCCTGAATGCGTCGCTACCTCTTTCTTGAGCAGCTCCAGCACGTTGATGGCTGCATTTACACCAGAATTTACTAGAGCTGACGATGAAGGAACTTCAAAGAAAGAGTTTAGTCGCCTGGCACAATCAGGGGGATGCTTTCAAGAAGGAAAAGGGCTATAGCAGGCGTCACGTGTCGGTCTGCCGTGATCCTCCTCTCTTATATGATATCCAACTCATACGATGAAGTGGATCTCGTTCAGCATCGACAAGACGGAAGTGCTGCAGATGTGAGAAGGTGGCGCGAACAGTGGATTTCGTGGACACACCGTGATCATGGAAATAATATGATCAGATTGATTTAAGAGGTTTCGAGAAGAGGAATAGAAGAGGTGAGGGAGTCAGGACGTTCTTGCTGTTTCCTGCTTTCACGACGTACACGAGAGTGCGCACACCAAGGCCAACAAATCTGCGCTATTTGACTTGTATTCGCGCATCAAGGAGCAAGTAAAGTGGAATTTCCCGAGCATGTCGCTGTCGACAGAGTTATTCCAGAAGGATCGATGGAAAGCGATGCGTCACGCTCTTAGTTGGCCCAGCTATTTAGTCCTAACGTTCATGTGTATGACATATGCCTAAGATGAAATACAGGGTATCAACATCAATGTTTGTCATACCTCAGATAACCCTCCTTCTACTCGCATATTAGCGTTGTTGTCTATTGCGGCCCGATTTGCAGCCTCTTTGGTGCCTTCGCACCGTCAGTGACATCTGATGGGACCTTTCTGAGCATCTCAGCTGCTTTCGCAGATGAATGCGTATTTGTCATTCGGGTTTTGAGTCCGATGCGCCGGCGAAAGTCGTTGTTGTTCATTGCTATGCTCTGCACCATGGACGCCCACGAGGATCCTAGCCAGTAGAAAAATACTCCCTGAGGCAAATTAGCCATGAGCGGAACAGCAAGAATCACGCCATATTGCCCCACTCGCAGTAGCTCCGTCCATAAACCACTCCTCGTTCGTGCAGACATTTCCAGATTGCCATACGTCGACAAACCCGCGACCATAGGCAGCACATACGTGCTGTCCGTCTCTATCAGGTTCTTCCAACATAACAAACCGCCAGAGTCGAATCCAGCAAAGTTTCCAGAGCGCACCATGTCACGAGCGCTGTACGCCATGATAACGAAGATGGGAATGTGTGCAATCGCGCCCATGATAGTTTGAACAGGACGCGTGTTGTACTTTTTCATGATCGCACGGATACCCTGTCGCCCAAGCAGGATGGCGTCGAGATGTCCCTTGTGGTCCGAACCAGGCTGCACAATACTCATGTCCGATCAATACATTTGCAACAGCAACCGATCCAACCATTTACTTCCTACTGTGAATGTGCGCGCGTACTTGTACGCCGAGTGCAGCTTTCTGAAGTCCGGGCTTGCCTGTACCAGCCTGATCGAATCCAAGCTATTAGCACACCATATACCTATATCTCTATGAATACAGTCGAGATCCTTCCTCTACCTCTGTGTCGCCTGGATTTGTAACACGTAGAGCGGAAACATGGCGACGCGCAGCGTCACACCAGAGAGCTAAAACGTCACAGCACAAAGCGTTTAGCACATTCTACTTTTGTTCTTAATCATCTCGACTCTCATACCAGTAGCGTTGCCCACCAGGGCAGACCCGTGCTCGTGTGCACCGTCTCCAGAACTGCTTGCACGCCCTGAACGATGACCCAGGGTTCGTGTCCCGTTCCACTGCCTGCCACAGCAGCTGTGACATCTGAAATAATTGCATGCCTGAGACGATCAATCCTGATAACAAATACGTCTCTAAACAATACCTGTGAGCTGTCCGTCGTTCATTACCAGCTCTAGCGTCGAAGGGGACGCATCAGAGGTAGAAAAGCGCCGGCTAGTAAGCGAAAATGAAGTGCCCACAGCTGGAAAGGCGGTCTGCATAGAGCCAATGCATAACAGATTCTGACCACTTGGTAATGGCGCCGGTCGGACGCCTAGTGCCCCGCGACGCAGCACACCCAGCGCTCTAATCATCGCTCTTGTAGTGCAATGGTTGACGATTGGTAAAAATTACATTATGATTGCTCAGCTTTGCTCTGCAATTTTTATGATTCATGACAATGTCACCTCATTTAATATCCAAATCTAATACTTTCTCATCTCCGCATTATTTCTATGTACCAGAAAATCCGACTCGGGCGGTATCCTTCTGCCGCGTGAGGCCCGCTAGCCAAAAAATTCCAATAGTGTAAGGAGGGAGCGCATCCTGTCCACACCTACTGGTGGAGGTGATTGGTACGCGATAGATATTCTTGCAGAGATGCCGTCGTTCAAGACCGCGAGCTACGCAACCACAGAGACTGTAGCAGGCGGTGCAGAAGTGTGTGACCGTGGGGTCCATGGAAGAGCTCATGACGAGCAAGCTCTGCTTGCAATGCTAGCAGACGCTTTCTAACGTCAGCTACACAATTGCCACGAAGCTACCGAAGCGGAGAAATCGCAAAGGCGTTGTGCTATAACGCAATTAAGCTGAGGTCCAGTTTGGAGAAAAGCAGTGCATCGGAGTGCTTTGTTATAGCCATGTAGAGTGCACCGCGAAGTACTGGAACTACATCGCGAATAACGCCATCAACATGTTGATGCCGAGAGAGAGGGACGCAAAAAATCCTTCAGACGTTAGATAGGCAAAATCGTGGATATGATAGAGTATCCACTGAGGTAGTCCTGGATATTCTAGCATCCATATACTCTTTCGAATACGGCAAGTCCTGCGTCGCACCCTCAATTTTACTTCCCACAAACAGCTTCATTTTAATACGACTACACAATATGCGCACGATGATCGTCGTCGAGCGAGGCGTCGTATGCGTCAATTTGGTACATCGACAGCTCGCAGCTGAGCGCATAGCGACCAAGATGTGCGCGCATTGAAGTTGTTTGTAGCACCATATTCGAAGAAAGGAGCGTTAAGGAGTCGTAGTACATGCTGTACGTTGCACGGGCGACGCCGGACAAACGATCGGGTCAGAGGATCAGTTGAAGCAAGCTTTTTGCGTAACTGATGCTACTACATTTTCATTATTTGAGCTCTTAGAATTGCCGTCGAAGGTGCTACCACGTTCTTAGGTACTTCATTGCGCAATGCACGGACAACGCCAGTATCATTCTCAGTAGCTGCGTTAGCTTGGTTGCCTCCGTAACCAGCTCCAGTAGGGTGCATGTGATTAAAATATTCGCTAAGAAAATAAATACGTTTTATCTTCGATTTAGAAGCTGGTTTTGCTTTTTTGTTTTAGCTTCAACAAGTGCTTTGAGTCATTTTTCAAACATGGCGTTGAACAAACGTGTGTCTTCTTCGTCTTCTCTGCTGCGATCGTCTCTTCGTCGCGCTCAGAGCACGGCCAAACCCTGCACTGCAGCCGTGCTGAGCACCATGCTGCCGCGCGGCACCTTTGAGGGCAAAGTGGCGCTGGTCACAGGCGGCGGCACGGGATTGGGCAAGGGCATCGCCACGAAATTGTCAGATCTTGGCGCAACCGTCGCCATCATGAGCCGCAAACGTGGAGTCGTGGAGCTGGCGGCCCAGGAAATCCAAGAGCTCACAGGAAATACCGTGATTCCTCTCACAGGTGACGTACGCGATGCTGAGCAGGTGAAAAAAGCGCTGGACGAGCTAGATAAGTTGGCGGGCGTGCCCACGGTCGTAGTGAACAACGCAGCGGGCAACTTCATCTCACCCTTTGAGCGGCTAAACGCGAAAGGCTTTGGCACCATTGTGGATATTGTTCTCAAGGGTACAGCCAATGTGACGCTGGACGCAGGCAAACGCATGATCCAGCACGAGAAGGGAGGCGTGTTCCTCAACATTACTACGACATACGCTGAGACGGGCTCAGGCTACGTCGTGCCTTCTGCTGCAGCTAAAGCTGGTGTCAGTGTACGTCTGCAGTTGTATCTCTATTCGACATGATCAGTGTTCATAACAACCTTTGTGCACGAAATTCAGGCAATGATCAAGTCGCTGGCGGTGGAGTGGGGCAAGTACGGCATTCGCTTCGTGGGTATCGCTCCGGGCCCGATCAAGACCAAGGGCGCGTTTGACCGTCTTGATCCATCGGGAGCTTTCGAAAAGGTTATGCTTCAGAACAACCCGTTGAAGCGCTTTGGCGAGGTGGACGAGCTGGCCAATCTGGCGTCGTACATGACGAGCGACTACGCTAGCTGGCTCAACGGTGAAATTATCCGGTTTGATGGTGGCGAGACGGTCTCGAACGCTGGCGAGTTCAACATGTTTGGCTCGGTTAGCAAGGAGAAGTGGGATGATCTGGAGGCCACTATCCGCGATTCCAACACGAAGAGCAAGATGTAATGTGGAAGACATGGTAGATGTTGCAGCAGTGACGACACTAGCTGAATGCTGTCAGTATTATCATTGGAATTGCTGCTGCCCTTTATCACACGTTTATTTGGTTGGGAAAGTTGTATTGATAAAGGCTTTGTTTACACATATGCTGATTAGCCACAGGTAGTGTTGATTGTTTACGACGCTGCTAATGCGATGTGGTACTTGGCACGTAGCTGCTCGCGCTTCTCAGCACGGCGACGCATGCGATCTTCTTGGAATGTGGCACGGCTTTCCTCTATCATTTGCAGATTCTCCGACATCTTGCGAATCTCGTTGTTTTCTTTCTCGATCTGTTTTGCACACTTTTCACGCTCTTCTGCCAGCATGACGTCACGCACTCGCCGTGCTATGGCAATCGCCTCCACCCACTGTTGCCTTTTGAATGCTGTCGTCGCGTCAAACCTGTGTTCCTCCGGACCCACTGCAATGATGATCCCCACATCTGCATTGTCCTGAGTCACATCAACCTCACGGACGTCAGTGATTTCGTCGAGTGCAATGGCCTTGATGTCGCCCTCATAGGCCCTAGTCTTGGGATCGAGCTTCTGGTATTGGAAGATGTTCTTTGCTCGCACAAATCTGAGGTAGACGAGTCTCTTCCGCAGCAGCCCGTACTTGCTGAAGAGATCTCCACTTTCCAGTAGCGGCAGAAACTTATCGTAGAAGACATTTTCGATCTTAGCCTTGCTGGCACAGTTGTTGCACAGCCGCACAGGATCAACAAAGCCAAATTTGACCACGCGATCGAAGTTGGCAGCGCAGTTGCCACAAAAGACCAAGCCGCAGCTCCTGCAGTGATGTTTGCGCTTGAACAGGTCGAACTCGATGTTACAGGCGTCACATGCCTCCATGAAGTCATCCTTGACCCACCGCGGCGGATTCTGATAATTGGAGAGGATGGCGTCGGCCGCGTCTTCGTTGGAGGGACGCTTGCGTTGCCCCTGCACCATGTACCGGGCTTCGTCCGTTGGCTCGGGCGTGTGCGAAGGCTGGAAGCAGTATGCGACCAGAGAGTACAAATTTGCCTTAGCCTCTCGAGGGAAGGCAGCCACCATGATGGCGAGTTATAATGCAACTTGGTGATTGAGAGAATGTTTGCCGCAACGAGGGTGGCAGAGGCTGGGCGTTGCCAACTCCGTCTGTTCCGGATACCCTATGGAAAAGACTCAAACGCCATTTTTCGATCAAATTTCAGGTAACGTTTTGGATTGAGGTTGCTGGAAGAAGATGCAACCAACATCTACATTGAGTAGGATGTTTTCTTAGTGCGGGTGCGCTTCAGCTCTCCTTTGTTGATGCTGATCTTCTGGTGCTGTGCAAAAGTGTGGCAGAAACGGACGACTTGGTATTGAAGAACCGAGCCAGAATATGCTGGCAAGCGAGCCTAGCAAAAACGATGACGCTAAGAACAAGAGAGCTCCGCAGAGAAAAAAGTCTTTTGGCACAATACAATCAAGGAAGATGCTTTAGGGCTATGATAGCGTCACGTGTTGGTGATACAAATTGCAGTGATCCTCTTCTGATATTCAACGCAGTGCTCATCACATGAAAAAGATTACACGCTTTGATGTGTGATCTCGAGAGCGATTTCCCTCTTCCTGATTACTACCGACCAACCGACCAGCCCTTCTTCGATACTGGCTACTCGGTCGTGGCAAAACTCCTCAAAAATATCTCACT
>NQFO01000599.1:0-13201 GCA_003991265.1 Pseudoperonospora humuli
CGCAAAAAATCCTTCAGACGTTAGATAGGCAAAATCGTGGATATGATAGAGTATCCACTGAGGTAGTCCTGGATATTCTAGCATCCATATACTCTTTCGAATACGGCAAGTCCTGCGTCGCACCCTCAATTTTACTTCCCACAAACAGCTTCATTTTAATACGACTACACAATATGCGCACGATGATCGTCGTCGAGCGAGGCGTCGTATGCGTCAATTTGGTACATCGACAGCTCGCAGCTGAGCGCATAGCGACCAAGATGTGCGCGCATTGAAGTTGTTTGTAGCACCATATTCGAAGAAAGGAGCGTTAAGGAGTCGTAGTACATGCTGTACGTTGCACGGGCGACGCCGGACAAACGATCGGGTCAGAGGATCAGTTGAAGCAAGCTTTTTGCGTAACTGATGCTACTACATTTTCATTATTTGAGCTCTTAGAATTGCCGTCGAAGGTGCTACCACGTTCTTAGGTACTTCATTGCGCAATGCACGGACAACGCCAGTATCATTCTCAGTAGCTGCGTTAGCTTGGTTGCCTCCGTAACCAGCTCCAGTAGGGTGCATGTGATTAAAATATTCGCTAAGAAAATAAATACGTTTTATCTTCGATTTAGAAGCTGGTTTTGCTTTTTTGTTTTAGCTTCAACAAGTGCTTTGAGTCATTTTTCAAACATGGCGTTGAACAAACGTGTGTCTTCTTCGTCTTCTCTGCTGCGATCGTCTCTTCGTCGCGCTCAGAGCACGGCCAAACCCTGCACTGCAGCCGTGCTGAGCACCATGCTGCCGCGCGGCACCTTTGAGGGCAAAGTGGCGCTGGTCACAGGCGGCGGCACGGGATTGGGCAAGGGCATCGCCACGAAATTGTCAGATCTTGGCGCAACCGTCGCCATCATGAGCCGCAAACGTGGAGTCGTGGAGCTGGCGGCCCAGGAAATCCAAGAGCTCACAGGAAATACCGTGATTCCTCTCACAGGTGACGTACGCGATGCTGAGCAGGTGAAAAAAGCGCTGGACGAGCTAGATAAGTTGGCGGGCGTGCCCACGGTCGTAGTGAACAACGCAGCGGGCAACTTCATCTCACCCTTTGAGCGGCTAAACGCGAAAGGCTTTGGCACCATTGTGGATATTGTTCTCAAGGGTACAGCCAATGTGACGCTGGACGCAGGCAAACGCATGATCCAGCACGAGAAGGGAGGCGTGTTCCTCAACATTACTACGACATACGCTGAGACGGGCTCAGGCTACGTCGTGCCTTCTGCTGCAGCTAAAGCTGGTGTCAGTGTACGTCTGCAGTTGTATCTCTATTCGACATGATCAGTGTTCATAACAACCTTTGTGCACGAAATTCAGGCAATGATCAAGTCGCTGGCGGTGGAGTGGGGCAAGTACGGCATTCGCTTCGTGGGTATCGCTCCGGGCCCGATCAAGACCAAGGGCGCGTTTGACCGTCTTGATCCATCGGGAGCTTTCGAAAAGGTTATGCTTCAGAACAACCCGTTGAAGCGCTTTGGCGAGGTGGACGAGCTGGCCAATCTGGCGTCGTACATGACGAGCGACTACGCTAGCTGGCTCAACGGTGAAATTATCCGGTTTGATGGTGGCGAGACGGTCTCGAACGCTGGCGAGTTCAACATGTTTGGCTCGGTTAGCAAGGAGAAGTGGGATGATCTGGAGGCCACTATCCGCGATTCCAACACGAAGAGCAAGATGTAATGTGGAAGACATGGTAGATGTTGCAGCAGTGACGACACTAGCTGAATGCTGTCAGTATTATCATTGGAATTGCTGCTGCCCTTTATCACACGTTTATTTGGTTGGGAAAGTTGTATTGATAAAGGCTTTGTTTACACATATGCTGATTAGCCACAGGTAGTGTTGATTGTTTACGACGCTGCTAATGCGATGTGGTACTTGGCACGTAGCTGCTCGCGCTTCTCAGCACGGCGACGCATGCGATCTTCTTGGAATGTGGCACGGCTTTCCTCTATCATTTGCAGATTCTCCGACATCTTGCGAATCTCGTTGTTTTCTTTCTCGATCTGTTTTGCACACTTTTCACGCTCTTCTGCCAGCATGACGTCACGCACTCGCCGTGCTATGGCAATCGCCTCCACCCACTGTTGCCTTTTGAATGCTGTCGTCGCGTCAAACCTGTGTTCCTCCGGACCCACTGCAATGATGATCCCCACATCTGCATTGTCCTGAGTCACATCAACCTCACGGACGTCAGTGATTTCGTCGAGTGCAATGGCCTTGATGTCGCCCTCATAGGCCCTAGTCTTGGGATCGAGCTTCTGGTATTGGAAGATGTTCTTTGCTCGCACAAATCTGAGGTAGACGAGTCTCTTCCGCAGCAGCCCGTACTTGCTGAAGAGATCTCCACTTTCCAGTAGCGGCAGAAACTTATCGTAGAAGACATTTTCGATCTTAGCCTTGCTGGCACAGTTGTTGCACAGCCGCACAGGATCAACAAAGCCAAATTTGACCACGCGATCGAAGTTGGCAGCGCAGTTGCCACAAAAGACCAAGCCGCAGCTCCTGCAGTGATGTTTGCGCTTGAACAGGTCGAACTCGATGTTACAGGCGTCACATGCCTCCATGAAGTCATCCTTGACCCACCGCGGCGGATTCTGATAATTGGAGAGGATGGCGTCGGCCGCGTCTTCGTTGGAGGGACGCTTGCGTTGCCCCTGCACCATGTACCGGGCTTCGTCCGTTGGCTCGGGCGTGTGCGAAGGCTGGAAGCAGTATGCGACCAGAGAGTACAAATTTGCCTTAGCCTCTCGAGGGAAGGCAGCCACCATGATGGCGAGTTATAATGCAACTTGGTGATTGAGAGAATGTTTGCCGCAACGAGGGTGGCAGAGGCTGGGCGTTGCCAACTCCGTCTGTTCCGGATACCCTATGGAAAAGACTCAAACGCCATTTTTCGATCAAATTTCAGGTAACGTTTTGGATTGAGGTTGCTGGAAGAAGATGCAACCAACATCTACATTGAGTAGGATGTTTTCTTAGTGCGGGTGCGCTTCAGCTCTCCTTTGTTGATGCTGATCTTCTGGTGCTGTGCAAAAGTGTGGCAGAAACGGACGACTTGGTATTGAAGAACCGAGCCAGAATATGCTGGCAAGCGAGCCTAGCAAAAACGATGACGCTAAGAACAAGAGAGCTCCGCAGAGAAAAAAGTCTTTTGGCACAATACAATCAAGGAAGATGCTTTAGGGCTATGATAGCGTCACGTGTTGGTGATACAAATTGCAGTGATCCTCTTCTGATATTCAACGCAGTGCTCATCACATGAAAAAGATTACACGCTTTGATGTGTGATCTCGAGAGCGATTTCCCTCTTCCTGATTACTACCGACCAACCGACCAGCCCTTCTTCGATACTGGCTACTCGGTCGTGGCAAAACTCCTCAAAAATATCTCACTACCAAAGAATTTCGAGTTGTGGGAAACTATCAAAGTGTATCAGTCGCAGAGGGCTCGAGAAAGTTTCGAATATCACCCGATAGGGTCAAAAGAAACAGCGCGGGGGGGGGGGACGGATGAAGACTTTGAAGGGCGGACGCGTAGAAAGAAGCAGAAAGAGAATACCTGCAGCGCAGACTACATGTTGGACAGGCATTCCTGGATAGGAAGATTCTTGCAGCAGCACGCGAGAGGACGCTCTACACAAGTAAGTTATGGTTGAAGCTTGATCTTCAACAACAACTCGATTCCTTGTAATTTTTACTTAAACCTTTGAGAAAAGCACAGAGTAATAGGGAAATCATACTCTAATTACGACGAGACAGAGCAAACAGCAAGTAACAATGCAAGCACAGGCATTAATCAAAACAGAGCAACCTTCGTACAATTGCAGGCTATTCCTCACTGTCTTTCCCTCGCTTCAATGTCAGCGTACAAACCTGAGATATTCCTGCTGGCGAAAGGTCTCCTCGAAAGAGTGACAGCACATTTGCATTCAGTGTAGAACTTCATTCATTCTCAAACTTTCCATCTAAGGAATTACGCGACCATGTTAAAAGAACAAGACCCGATGATCGAACTTTTGCGGGAGTGGATCATGTCACCCGTCGGCGACTCAGTCGAGCTGCATGTGTCTGTCCTTGAGGTCTTCCGCTTTATGAGTGAGCTCATCTCCGAGCACGTGCACAATCCAGAGCGCAGTCGTCTCCGCAAATTCCTGCCCAAGCTCACAAAACTCTTTTTGCCGCTGGACTTGACGCGCGCTGCACTTGAATACGACGCCAGCACGCATTTTCTGGCCCGCAAGCGAGTGCCGCCCACGTTTAAAGAGGTGCGCCACATCCTCAACCTGGCTACAACGAACGCCATTGCTGGAAAACTGAAACTTGTGACGTTTGACGCCGATGACACCATTTATGAAGACGGTGGCAGTATCAGCAAACAATCAAGAATGGTGCAGGTCATCGTGGAACTATTACGACGAGGCATTGTCGTGTCTCTCGTAACGGCGGCCGGATATCCGGGCAATCCCGGGTGCTATGAACAGCGTCTTCGCGGCATTTTGGACGCTTTAGCAGAGCTGACAAGCGAGGAACGGGCACGATTTTTAGTCATGGGAGGAGAGTGCAACTACTTGTTTGAGACATACACGCACAAGACGTCAGGGATTGTGGGGCTGCGGGAGATTGACGGCGCTCTTTGGAAAGACGGACTTGGAGAACGCTGGCCTGAAGATCAAGTGACGGCATTGCTGGATGCAGCAGAGACAGTTCTGCAAGACACAGTCAAGACACTACACTTGTCGACAAGAATCGTGAGAAAAGAGCGAGCGATAGGCATCATTAACACGTCTAACAAGCGCATTTTGTACGAAAACTTGGAGGAGATTAGTCTCACACTACAGCACGAGCTCCATCACTTCCAAGTGCCGTTCTGTGCCTTCAATGGTGGCAATGATGTGTGGGTCGATATTGGCCACAAGGCGTTGGGGATTCAGGCATTAAAAAAGTACGTTTTTCGTTTCCTGCCGGAGGAGCTTCGCGATAGTGACGAGCTGTACAACATCCAAGGCCAGGAGTGTCTTCACGTAGGTGACCGCTTTACGAGAACCGGCAATGACACTCGCTCTCGGGACGCTGCTACGACCGTCTGGGTCTCGAATCCTCAGGAGACTGTGCGTATCATGACAATTTTACTGCAGACAATTGATCGAGTGCGCGCGCAGAA
Organism: Pseudoperonospora humuli; assembly: GCA_003991265.1. NCBI lineage: Eukaryota > Oomycota > Peronosporomycetes > Peronosporales > Peronosporaceae > Pseudoperonospora > Pseudoperonospora humuli. Next base: position 5,197 of record NQFO01000599.1, read on the forward strand.
GAAAGAGCGGAGAGAAGAGAGGGAGAAGGAAACAAAGGAGCGAAAGGCCAGAAGTAAAGCGATTGCAATTGCTGCAGCTGCGACGTTGTCTTGCGACGACTGTAGTGATGTCACATCTGAAACTTCGGATACGAACGTCTCGAGCGATGGTGAAAGCAGTGGAAGCAACGATGAGCGGGAGGCCACAGTCAAGGCAGCGATTCGGGCTGCTACATCAGCATCTCTGACCGAGCAAGAAGAACCCACTCGTGCGTAGGCGCCGGGTCGTTCAATGTCGTCTGCAAGCCAGTTGTGGCTACAAGTACAAGACCCATGTGTGGCGCAAGAAGCTGCTGGAAGTGGCGGTGCATGTGTGGAAGTCGCTTTCGGATACGTATTTCGAGTAAAATAATGGATGCAAGCGACAGTGTAGCAGTAAACTCTATGTGTATCTTCTTGTAAAGCTTTGTGGTGCCACTCATGTGCATATGTCCACATTTCCTGACCTCACGGATGGGCTTATCAACTCTGTGGTGACTCTCAATGCGTCATCATCATGTCTGTCAATCCGAAGCTCCAATGTAGCATTTTGTCTCAATAGATCAATCTGTGCACCAAGCAACTGGTGCTCTTCGTACGCCACCTCCATTAGCAAGGGCGCGTCGTGAAGTCGCTGGTCTCGAGCACGCAGAACGCGAAAAAACTGAGCGTAGTCAATGTTTTCAGCTAACAATTCGTGCTGCGATAGACGAAGTAGCGCGATTGCGAATGCAAACACAACTGCAGATCCTTCAAAGAAGAGAACATCCAGGAACCGAAAGGTAGTCTCACTTGGAAAAATTGCGCAGCAGAGAGGTAGCAACCATTGAGTTACAAGAACGAGACCCATGGGTGGCGCATGAAGGTGTTGAAAGTGGCGGTACATGTTTGGAAGTCGCTTTCGGATCAGCATTTCAAGTATTACGCCATCCGTCTGCAAACCGATCATCCCCTGCGTGTAGTACGAAGGAAAAAAGTCTTCAGTAATGACGCAAAGGAGCCAAAACACCTGCTCCTCGTCTTCAAAGGTGCAGTGGGCAGACTCGTGCATCTTGTGATATAGGCACAATAACCTCCCAACAATGAATGTCATCGACTGGCAATAGCCAAGAGCATCATTGTGCAATGCATACGCAAGTAGCACACGCTCTAGCGATTTTTGCCCCATCTGCGACGTAAGCCAGCACTCATCATGTCCAGCAAAAGTTCGTTTTAAGTCGACTTGGATCTGCTTCTTTGCTGTCGTAAAGCGCGAGGTCTTGGGCATGCACTGGGCATCATCCATCGAGTCGTCGAGACGCTTCGTCAGGCTCAAGAAATAGTCTTGAGGGTAACGAGTTTGCATGGCAGATGCCCCACTAATTTGCAAATACACTTTAGGACGTCGCAACATTGGAATACCTTGCCAGATTAGCTCTCGTACTGCTCGCTTTTGAGCTCCATGAAAGATACACGGCCTGAATCCCTCGATCCGTGGAGAATCATCGCAAGTATCACTTAAAGCATCACGAATACCCGTGAGGTTGCATGTATGGCAGCTCTGGTTAGTGCTTGCAACGTGAGCACTGCATCGAAGCTTATTCCACTGTTTTTCTTGTTGTTTCTCGACTGATTCAATGAGAAGTTTGTAGTACGTATAGGACCTCGTTGCCCCCAAAGGTAGAACAATTTGGTGCCATTCTCCATTCTGAACGTGCATCTCAGGATCAAAAACCCTGAAGCCCAATCGGTCAACGACCATTGAAGGCTGTAAGAACTGTGATGAGCACAAAGAAGTTGATTCCGTTGAAGCTGTAGAAGATGATGAGGAAGGAGGTGAGCAACTGCCGTCGCTCTTTCTTGACGTTACAACTTGGGTCGTGCTCAATAGCTCCTTTGCTGTTGTTCCCCAAACATTTGGTAGTGTCGGGTGTGGCAGCTTCACAACACCGTTCGGCAGAAACAGTGTGCGAAGAAGAACTAACCCACAATTGGTATCAACATCACCCGCGCTATTCAACGGTAGCCACTGTATCTTTGCCGGCATACCTTGCACCAGAGATAACAAAGGCAATGATAGTCTACCGACACAACAACAGTCACTCTGTCCCTGGGTTTCATCATGAACTGCGATTGTCACTTGAGTGTGTGCTAAAGACTCGGGAGTCCGAAAAACATAGCTGAAAGCAAAACGAGGGTGACGCCATACCTGCGAACTACCAGAAAGCATCAAGTCCTGTTGCACTGTTGCAAGTGGCGAACGCACGCAATATATGACTCTGGTGCAACCCGAACTGCCATTGCATTTGCTGTCAGGAATTGACGGTGTTTCAATAGTAACTACAGCGTAATAGCCCTGACAGGCTTTCTCGTCGGTATTAACATGACATGGAGTCACAAGTGAGCCTGAATATGTGCGCGGCAAGCCCCGAGCCTCCAACAACTCAAAATGTAAGTCTCCAATAAATGACGAGGCAATGGCATCTATCGGTGGCGCATTTTTGATGGACCCAAAGAACCGCTGAAGACTCGAGAGACTTCGACGACGGCCGCCATCGCTTGTCGAGAATACCCCGGCACGATTTGGTAGCGAGTAGCCACTAAAGCCATTCCGATTGCGTGCACGCATTCGAATCAGGTACTCAGTGTCTTTTTCCAAACCGCACAGCCAGTGTTCACGCGCGTTTGGCTGCAAAAAGACACCCAAGGATTCCCAGTGTAGCAAATGCGATACTGACATTAGTGCAGTAGATACTGCTGGAAGTGCTTTTGAACTTCCTGGTGACGTTGGAGGCATAAGCATCAACATCGTTAGAAAACCACTAGCACGTGGTAAACTTGCTGGTTTCTTGCAGATCTCCAATTCGAAATACAGAGGCTTCAACAGCTTCCAAAGTTTAGTATCTTTGGCGGTTGATTCCGCATCCCACCCAACACCAACTGACGCAGTGTCAGCCCCCAAACAGCGCAAATTTGACGGAATATTGGGAACCTTCGAAGCCTCAGTCAGGAAATGCCGGATGGAAGATGGACGCGCTGACGCGAGCTCCAATGCCGTCTTTCCATCAGCTGTGCGCGCCATAACGTTTAATTTATGTCTTGTTGGAGCTTCTAACACAAGCCACTCGCAGACTTCTAGCGGTGCGCCCATCGCAGCATAGTGCAATACAGAGTACTCATTTACATCCAACGCAGTCAATACAAGCTCACTGCACCGCGGGTTGTCCGATCCGAGTAGCCACTTCAACACATCCCAGCGCCCATTGTACGCAGCGTAGTGCAGCATGTTACGTCCACTGGTAGAAGTAATCCCGAGGCGCATCATATACTGAGAGGGTGCAGATCCGAGGCTTGTTGACGCAGACGTCATTTCTGTTGATTGGACTAGCAGGGCAGCACACCACTGAATCACGTCCAAATTGCCATCAGCTGCCGCGAGATGGAGAACATGCAACCCGTTCGTATCAACAATTGAGATCCCGGCTGGGTCGTGTTCGAACAGCAATTTCAGCAACTCCAACGCCGACTTCCCTGTCGACGACGATACAGCGTCGTGGAACGGTGTGCGACCATCTTGACTTTGTGCCGAGGCGTTGGCGCCATGCAAAAGCAGACATTCAGCCGTCTGTACGTTGCCGTATCTACACGCCTGATGCAGTAACGTCCTCCTTCTAATATCGACGCAGTGAATAGCGTCCACTTTGTCGTCGAAGTCCAATTTCTCAGCTGCAGCGTCCAAAGTGAGACCACGTAATTTCAATGGCTTATCCGTAGCAATCGAAGCAAATAGCTCCTGCACATCCGCTCTGATGGTCAAAACCGGAGACAAGTAGGCAGACGAATCCGCTTGATCTGCCAGATGAATCGGATTTGGTGTAAATGCTGGAAAGATGGAAAGCTCTGGTAATGGCGCACGCTTCGGCACGACAACGTGCTGTAGATTTACATTACGATTTGTCAGAACGTTTGTCAAATGCCCACATCGTCTTCACTTACTGAATCAACCGTTCTTTCTCTACGCAAAGAGCTCTTCATGACTGAAGGTTCTAAAGTGTCGAAGTGCTCGTCTTACGTGTCGAAATGATCGACACACATCTCATTGGCAAAAAATGACTCATTAAAATACACCTCCTGAAATAACGTGACAATGTCAATGAATCAAGACGTCGAGCAAGATGCGTGCAACGATAACACGGAAGACATTTGGGAAGATGAAGATGTACTTGGACTTGACCAGGATAACGATAATTCTAGCTATCAACATTACACTCCTCAGCTGATGGACACCCGTGAGATGCAAGCTTTGCGTACAGCCATGAAACGTAGCGAAGTGCAGATCAAAGAGCATGGCCACCTGCAAAAATATGTACCTCGCAAACCCACGACGTCGAAACTACATCGACAGTACGGCCTACAGCGGCCAATTATGTCGGTGCGTCCATCGTCATGCATTAGACCATCTGATGCGGTGAATCATGAACATTTAGCAAGTTTGGCAAGATCAGCACATTCTGGGAACAAGACCACAGAATTTGCGAGGATTTTAAGAGATGAAGCACGGCAAGTTCGAGGTAGTGCTTTGGTGCATTTTGTTTGATGCGTGAGCGTATGTTTACCTTTTGCTATTTCTTTGATCCGCATAGAGCTGGAGTCCCGATACGAAGATGCAAAGCGCTCGTTGCTCGACGTAAGCAGGGTCTGTTTGCTTATTTTCCTTTGTGCCACAGTTTTGTAACTTAAAACGTGAGATGTTTGTTGATGTGTTGCAGTACACTGAAGTCGTGACTTCATGTAAGCCCAATGATCGAGTAGGCGGCCGAGCTGTTTACGAACAACTTGCTGATTTGATTTCTTTCGCCAACCAATGCGATAAGCTCAAACAAAGACTCTAAGGTTTGTAAAAATCAAAGCATGTTCATTTATTAGTACTTCGGCGCTTATGCGTCCACGAGCTAGAAAAGTTTGCAGTCGAAATGCGAGCTGGACGCAGCCTTTTCACCACTGAGCTGAATAGCGGAAAGAGGCATTTCTTGATAGCCGGCCAGCCTCGCGCGATGAATAGCTGCAACAAGGTCTTGGAAGACTTGCTCGACGTTTTCACCCGTCTTAGCAGATGTCTCCATGTAGGCCATGTGGTGTGTGGCTGCAAAGTGCCGTGCTTCTTCTGTTGTTACAGCTCTTTCCGTAGCGGGGAGGTCACATTTGTTGCCAACAAGTGTTGCATGCAGTCCAGGTTCGGCAACATTTAGCAGTTGGTCAAGCCATCTCTTCACGTCGAGTAAGCTTGAGCGATTACCAATGTCAAAAACCAGCAACGCACCAGCAGCTCTACGGTAGTAGGTCGACATCATGGCATGAAAGCGTTCCTGACCAGCAGTATCCCATATTTGGGCTTTTACATCGGTTTTGTCGACTCTGAAAACGTTAGTTAGAAACTCGACACCAATCGTGGATGTAAACTCCTCATTGAATTCGCCTTTGTGCAGACGACTGATCAAATTGGTTTTGCCAACGCCTGAATTCCCAAGCAAGACAACTGGAAATTTCAAGAAGAAAGTTAAATGAATTTGATCTGAACGTACACCAAATCACAAACCTACTTTTGCTAACAGCAGATTTGCTGGGGCTCTCAGGTATCGGTGAAGTAGGATATGTGTGCTTCCCAATAGGCTCAGCTTTTCGAGTTTCGGTCGAAACGGGTGGAGGATCAGTGCAAAACTTGGTGTTGTATCTAAGAACAAGACAGAGAGCAGATTTAAGTCAGTCGCTTCTTCAACAACATGACAATAACAAAATCACACACTTTCGGTCAAGTTCCGCATACAGCAAATGCATCTGGTGGCTATATGCCTCGACCAGTGCATCGACATCTTCCAACTTGTCGTATAGGCCTTGCCGTGTGTAGAAGTCTCGCAGAAACTCACGCGGAGTAAGCGTTTCTACGTCGTCAAAAATTGTTAGCGGGTTGATACTTGATAAGAATCCCTTTGAAGGAGGTGTGGCGCAAGGGATGTAGTCTGCCATTTTCCTGCTCTACTGAACAATCTCTGGCTAAGCGCAAAAACGACCATTGAAAGATTACGTTTCGGTCAGGAATAGCGACAGGTTTTAGCAGAATAAATGAAACGGCTTACGTGTCTAGTAATGAAGAGGGTCATTTAAACGTGAAAGACGCTGCAATCATCAAAACGCACGGCATACAATATTGAGCTTATACGCGACACCAGGACGGACACTTTCTCATATCCACAATTTTCTCCATCTATCGTTTGAAGAACTCCCATGCGCCCATATCCTCGTACTTCGCTGATCACGTCTCGGTCCCACTACTTAGCGTTGCACTCAGCGTGGTCGTAGCAGCGCACCTTTTTAGCTGTTGCAGAGTATCCTCAGCCATCGCCGCCGCCTTGTTCGCCACCTTTGCCGCCGCCGCACCCTTGCGCGTCTTCCTCTTCCGCTGCTGCTTGGTTTGCGTAGATGCAGGTTTTCACCGACAAAAGCGTTTGATGGTACCGCGAGCATAGCTTGCTCGTTATGAACACGTTCATAAATACTACTGTCGCGCACTTCCGCAACGACCCTGCCAACCTCATTCACCCGACTGGGCGCGGTGCCATCGTGCTTGCTCTAGTCCCCAAACGCCACGCACGTTTTCATGCTCACCATCGGAACAAGGCGGTGCTGTTTATTTTCAGGCCGTCGTTCCAAGCACTAAATCACTTAAATTCTGTCATGTGACGATACTTCTTTGATGTCAATTGCACAACATCGCGCTCGTTACGACGCTTAGGCTACGGATACCGGCGGACCCAGACTGGACAGTCCATCATCATTTTCTTCTTCTTCGGCCTGCTTTCATAGCACCAACCTTGTTGTGAATGAGATGCCTCTCTCACAGCACCGCGTCCCCGGGTCAAGCCCGATGACGGCGTCTGGAACGTCTTCTTGTCTGTCCTCCTCTTGCCCTTGCACGCATGCATGATCATCATGACACGGGTTTCGTTCTTCTTCTTCTACTTCTTAGTGAGATCGCTACCAACCACTACACTGCGCTGACATTCATATCCAACAGCAAAACGCATAAATACATGTACATACCGCTAATCAAAACACATAAATGCATATTCATTCCATTTACCAAACTAATGCACAACAAGACGCATTTTTATTTTTTTTATATCTTGACATCAGTTTGACCAGAGCTATTACTGTTATCGCAGTCTCAAGCTGATGCCGTGCCAGCTTTAATATGCAAAAGCATGAAGCTTCGAGAATGATGACTTTGCGTCGGGTTGCAAAACCTCTAGTATTTGGACCTACGGCTTTGAGCTGGTTGCTCTCTTGTCAGTCTGCTCTACTCTACGTCTTCTTTCTTTCTATACCTTGTGGTAAGCATATCATGTAAATATGTATTGACAATGGACTCACAATGTCATATGCAGAACGGTAGGCAATGATATGGAGGGGGACGTAGCTCTGCGTGTACTCTCATGTATCAAGCACACAATAATAAAGTTCATTTCCTACGCGAGAAGGTGGCGCACCAAGTATTGCGCTGGAGCACAAGTCTACAGAAGAGATGGTTGTGAATAGCCAGACGACGGTATTACCAAGAGGTAAATGCAGAGCTCCTCGCGGGTGGAAATATGGTCGAGCACGCAACATATCTATCAAAGAAGAGTGTTGAATTGTGGCGTTGCGGTATCGCGCACAGAAGTTAGCACGTGTAGCTATGCAGATATAATGACAAAGTGCACGTAAAACAACGATATGACTCAGTTGCTTAATGACGGGGGCACCATGCACTCGATGCCTATTCGCTCTCACTTTGATCATGTGCAGCTGACCATTGTGACGCAATGTATAGACTTCATCAGCGTTTTGTACTCGCAAAGCTACGTCACCTACCACTTGATTGCTAAGCGAAAATTCATCATTCTCGAAGCTTCACGCTTTTGTATATCAAAGCTGGCACGGCATCAGCTTGAGATTGCGATGACAGTAATAG
>NQFO01000609.1:0-33762 GCA_003991265.1 Pseudoperonospora humuli
CCAAGTTGTGACCTGTAAACAATCTTTGTATTGTATAAGCCGTAGTGCGATAGGCGAGAGCAGATGATTATAGAACACTTAATATACAGTCCGACAGTGGGGCTACAGATATGTCCATATCCTTTGTGTTCACCACAACCTTCGCAACGAACCATAATACGTAGATTGTGTTTAGACGCGCATACTCTTTGCACTTTTTGTAAGTGCAAGCATGAGCCTATCTCACACGTTCTAATGAGCACATCATTCAATTCTCAGTAAGTTCTTTGAGCACGTAACTGTCGGCAAAATTTGCAACATTAGCTGTGACTTGGCTAGAATGCGGGTCTTGAAGAGCTTGATTCTGACATAAGGGTCGGACGTAATGCCACATCAATTCAAGCCGTAAGGTTATAGCTATAAGTCAGAATACACACACATCTTTGATGTACAACGTGAATTTACTAGCAGTCTTTATAGAGCTCAAGGAGCGCTAGCGTCGTCAAGCCTTAGCAATCAAGTAGAGACGCCCACCAAATTCAGTATTGACGTTTGTCACGCAGTTGTTCCTGATGTGACGTATGCAGTAGCCGGGAAGAACGCGTGGAAAAATAAAGGCCAGTGCGCTTATAGCAAGCTTATTCTCAATCGCTGGTATTGGCCACGCGCAAGCAACCAAAGTATAATGCAGCTGTATTAGTAGCATAAGCGGGTTGGTCTTATAATTACTGCTCAAAAGAGGGTGCTGTGACCTATATTCAAAACCCGTCCGATTGGAGGGTAAAAAACGGCCCCGTTTAGGGATTTCCCCTATTTTTATATTCCCTTTCGTTTTTGTGCCAAAACGAAATCGTCGCTTTTAATACCTGAAACGAAATGTCTTCATATAAATATTCTAGCTAGAAAGAAACATATTTTTATAGGACACACTTGAAGTATCAATAAGAAGTAAAAGACGTTCCTTTGCAGTAGAGTCTTGGGTTATTTCATGACTTTAGGGCGGGCTTTTTGGGCAAAAGAAGTTTCATGAAGTATATCATTATTTGCGAGCCAAAGCTCAGCTTTCTGACCAAGATCCGTGATACTGGTCGTCACTCTACAGGCACATTATGCACGATTTCAACGATATATTTGCTATGATATGCATGGCACACTCGAGACGTGTGGTCCAGTGATACTGTTTTGGTTGTAGAAATCGGTGTTCGTATAGGGTTTTGCAGGTCGAGTTTGAGCATACGAATTAATCTTAAGCAAGGTACCATAATTTTAGTAAGCGCTAAAATGCTGTCCTATAGTAATAAGTGATCACTCGCATTTAGATTGAGCTTAGAATTTATCACACATCCCGCAGTCGGAATGAGGGGAGCTTCGCGTGATATTCGCTCGTTCTTCAAAGCACAGCCACCTACTAAGAAGCGTCGTATAGCGGAAGAAGTCGTTGATGCCTCCAAACAAGGTGAAGGGATCAGCCAAACGCTCAGCGTCGAGACTAGTGCCGTAGAACAGGGCCATGGCCATGACAAAGAGCAAGTTGAGATGCTGCAGGTGACGAGCTTCGCCGAGCTACAGGAGATGGCACAACTGCGCTCGATCATGCACAAGTCGTGGTTCGATCTGCTGCAGAAAGACCTTGCGAGTGGCTCCTTTCAGGCACTGACGAGATTCCTGAGGAAGGAAGAAGACCACAAGAAGACCATCTACCCACCTCCAGCAGAAGTGTTCGCGGCAATGAGAGACTGCGCTTTCTCCGACCTCAAGGTAGTAATCCTGGGCCAGGACCCATACCACGGACCGCAGCAGGCGCATGGACTGAGCTTCTCGGTGCGCCACGGAGTCCCACTGCCACCGAGTCTCAAAAATATCTTCAAAGAGGCAATGAATGATGTAGGCATTTCTCGTCCCTCACACGGCTGTTTATCTTGTTGGAGTCGCCAGGGTGTGCTGCTTCTCAATACGGTGCTTACAGTCCGTCGAAGTGAGCCCAACTCCCACAAGAAGCAGGGCTGGGAGCAGCTCACGAATGCTATCATTTCCAAGGTTAGCAAAAACGCCTCCAACGTCGTTTTCCTGCTCTGGGGCAAACCAGCACAAGAAAAGATCTCACTGATTGACCCAAATCGACACCTTGTGGTGCGCTCCTCGCACCCGTCACCGCTAGGTGCTACCAAGACCAATGCGCCATTTCTGGGCTCCAAGTGCTTCTCGCGTGCCAACAGCTACCTCAAAGAGCATGGAAAAGAGCCTGTTGACTGGAGCGTGCAATAAGCGTTGATTTAATAGCATGAAGATCTTTTTTGTTAGCCAAAGCTACGTTTCTTATGGAAACTACGGCAACGTACTCTTTGCCGATGGCTCCATGCATCAAGCTCGGCAAGTGTAGGGGGAATACGTCGACGCGAAAGGTAGAAGAGAATACGTGTTCGCGTCTCGACAAGGGCTTCACGGAAGTGCATCAGCGTTGTCGCTGGATTTCGCTGCAGCTGTTGCTTCCATACGGCGTCCATCACTAAGAGCGAGTGCGCAAATACATGCGCAAGAGCTATCTCTGCGGGTCCACCTTCCGCGCATGCTAACCGACGAGAAAAAGATGCTGAAGAGAGTGAGGACGCGTCGCCCATTAATGCTGCGAAGCCACATAGCTCAGGATGAGTCCGACTGGGTTGTTGTGATGTCTCTAGCTCGGCGTTCTCCGTGCCGCAACATGGACAAACAAGTGGCAGCGGCTCCTTCAGTTTCAAGTGACACAATAGCATTTCTAGCAGATTCAGTGCGCACACACACACGGGAAAGCGGTTTTCCCTTAGCATACGCTGCATGACAAAGCAAAGGGTAAGGGTGAGTGAGCATTGAGCTAAAGTGAGAACAAGCTACAGTTTGTTCACCTTGAACTCATCGTTCAGGTGGTCCGACAAGTAGAGCAGCATCCGGATGGCCAACCGCCCGGAGGTGCGAAGATCCGACACCGGATCGTCGTTCTGTGACATAAACAAGAAATGCGCATCAGCACAGGCTTTTCCAACATCCCTCACTACTAACAAAGTTGGGCACAAAAGTGGCTGTGCTAATCCAACGCACTTGAAAGCCCACGTCTCGCCAGCGCACGTTCACGCGTCCTTCGTAAGGCAGCATCGGGAATAGACCGCTCCAGAGATGCTGCAGCATGTCGTCATCCTCTATACAAGATGCTACATCAGACCCGCGTCTTTCCTTCTTTCCTTTAAACAAAATTCACGTTGCGCAGTACCTGATAGCGTCGGGTCGAACTGCTCGCGCGCTGTCTGTCGCAGTACATAGATCTCCCCCATTTGCGCCGACGTGGCGAAATCCTCGTAATCGCTGATGCGGTCAGGAAATACCCACTTCCAGCACGGCCACTGACTGCAAGGCCGACAGCATAGCAGGCGCTTGTCCTCGTCCAAATCGTCGTTTCCTTTACCATGGCTCGAAGCGAAGTACGGCGTCTGGCCGTGCGCGTGGCAATTGTTCTGCACTTTCCCGCTGGTAACACATGCGCCATTACCAGCCAACAGATACCTGGATAAACAGTCAGTAGGGCGGGCCGCGAGATCCTCGTCGTCGCCAGCCAGCAGAGGACGAGACGCGTCCATTGCAAGCAAGATTCGTCGACTTTAGTAGTTTGTATCATGATTGGTTGAATTACTAGTCACGCTAAATTTAGAGGACGCGCATTGGTATGAAGAGAGAGGTGGCAAATTCTTACATCGTGATAAAGCGGCACTCCTGTCTTTCACTGCCTTTTTCCTATTGCGTCCTTGTTATCAGACATGATCTCTACAAAATGTGCCAGCAACGAGGGCTCACGACTACCTTGTTGCGCTTGCATGCGTACACTTCCACAGCCATTCGTTCTTGCAAGAAGTCAAGAAAAATAACAACTCCATTCATGTCTGAACAAATGTTTATTGTATTTGTTCAGTGCTTTCGAAATAACGCTTGATAAAAGTGGATGGAAAGTATCCTCAAGAATTTTGGCACGAGGGCACTGCCAACATGCTGCTTTACTTAGCACTTGATTCAAATGCAAGCGATGTATCCAAGGTGCGTCGTCATTTCTGCCCCATCTTCGATGGATTCAGGTGAGTGACGAGAATGCAGCAGGTGCGAGATGACGATCGACATGATGATGGGCAGTAGCCAAAGACTGAAGTGAAACACACACAACATTGGTGGCGATTGATACCGGTAACTTGGCGCAAAGCCCCATCACATTGTCTTCCGATTTGAGCGGCGACAAGAAAAAGTTGGCGTTGCTGTGGACAGTACTAGTGATGACGAGGAAGAGAAGTTATCGGAGGACATGACGAGGATGTGGACAGGTTGGACTGGATGACTTCACACTCTTCCTGGGATTCGGGGAGGGAAAAGCAAGACTTGAAGATCACTAAAAGTCAATGACGCCGCGTCAAGTCAAGCTTACATCTCATTATCTCATTTGGAGCCTGAAGAAATGGAACGGAATGGGAATGTTGAGACCTAGCCTAGCAATAATGCTAAAGTCGAATCTGTCATGGAGTCTGAAAACAAGAATGACGCAGCTCCTGATAATTGCGATGCAGGACTCGATCAGAAGCACAAGATTCCACGGCTGCTGTTGATACCATCCCACAAAAGGTGCATCGAGCTAAAGCGTTCTAGCTCAGTCAAGCACAGGGCAAGGCTACTATCACCTCAGGCATGACAAACACAATTTTCTCTTTCAGCTCGCGTTGGAAAATGCCAAGACAGTCTTGCAAAATTCCTGGAGGACACTGAGACCGACCATGGAAAATAACGATGACAAACACTTTGTTGCAGTGTATGGCGAATTCTTTCTGCGCCAATAATGCACTCTCGATCTGAAGTGTCAGGAATGTCCGTCTTTTCCTGCTTCGGCTGCTGCCCCTCGATCATATGAGCAAACGGAGGAAGACCCACCAAAGAACTCGACGAAGAGACTACCGCCTGTCGCAATGCTCTACCCTTGGCTCCTCTCTATGTGTGGCAAGCGACGTGAAGGGGCCCCGGACAAGCGATATCTCTGCATTGGTCGTCGTCATGGTTCACAAAACACCATCTAGTCGGAACGTGCAGAACTCTCCTAGCACAATCTTGGCTACGTTCAAGAGCTTGAATCTTGCCTGGATGAGTTTGACCACACGTCATTCAATTTTTCGTGGCCCAAATTTCCGTGCGGTCACCTCGATTTGCCGTCGTTGCCCATGCTTTAACCTGCTGTGACGATGGACGCTCATTTCTCTTCTCTTTTGGTCACACAACTTGTCCTGATCGATTCGGCAAGTGCAAGCTGCTCCCTCAGTCACTTCAGGAGATCATGGACATGAAACAGCACTGTTAGAACAATCAAAGATGGCACACGGTGCCACGCTTTGCGTCAGGAAGCTAGAGACATCAAGAAAGCTGAGTTTCCACTGTTCGTGGAACGACAAGTTCCTCATTCAAAAATGTGAGCTAACGGCTTGTCTGTCGTCGATATGATGAGGCAAATGTGCCACTTTGGTGGTAAGACATCATATACACTCCTGCTGCAGCACGAAACATCGGTTGTAGAGTGGGAGGAGATTGTCGCGGTCGTGAATCAGTTCTTCCGGTCCACTGCGACGTCGATAGTCCATCACTACCATGAAACGCGCGTGTATCAGGTAAATGCTAATATGATTTGGTTTAATTGCGTTTCATGATGACACGAGTGATCGCAACAGCAAAAGTGCAGTTGTTCGACAATAAGCGTCACATCTCGCGTTGGACCAACTCTTACTTGAGCTTTGGCAAGTGGACCACCCGCTGTGGCTTTGAAACGTCAATGCCATTCCCAACTGCTTTTCAGTCGTGATCTTGAACAAATATGTACGGATGTAGCTCAATATGGTGGTGCTCTGGGTTTGCACGAGAACACATGATTACCACAGCGCGTTGCTCTAGCTCAGAGCACAATAAACAAACTTAAATCCAACAGAGGAAGCCACGGGCACAATGCTGAGACTCCACGCAGATGAAATGGAAGCTTAGTTACTACATTAGGCTACCACATCGACGACGTTCACCACCAGGTAATTGCCACCACGTCCGTGAACGTGATTTCGTTTTCCGAGTTCTCGTTGATCTCAATACTGGTCCAAAGTGCTGCGAACACGTGCAAGTTGCTGATTTTGTTTGTACTTGTACGACCCAATGGTTTTCAACATACTTTGCTATCGTCAGATTGACTACTTGATATCAGAGACTACCATACCTGTAGGCATATATTTAGTCGAACGTGTTAGCTGCAAAGACAAACTTGTCTACTACAGCATCACAATAAGTTGAGTATGGCACGTTTCATCGTAAATCTCGCATTCCGACTGTTTGCATTGAAGTTGATCGGCTGTTGCTTGAGCCTTCGGCGTCGTTATATTGCAAGAAATCGTCGCGTTGTGGACTTGCTGTTGACACGATGGGTACAGCTCATCTTGCTTACGGTCATGGGTTGGACAGACCAGTCGTACTCCTCACGCGCGACAACCTCTACCTTGACAACGAGACACTATGCTAGGGCAGTCATTCAACAAGATCACTTCAGCTTGAACGGGCTGGGTCGATTGAATCTGGCTTGTCACGCAAGACACGTCAACTTCATCAGACTCGACCAGGGCTTGATGCTCGTTCGAAATGGTCGTGAGCCGCTAGTTCTCGCAAGATTTTTCAGTTTGTTGTACGGTTTTTGCCAAACAGATGGCGTGATGGCTTCAAGCACTTGCTCGCAAAGTTCTGACTCACTTGCTCTAACGCCTCATCCGACTAAGGGAATACGAGCTCCAGACTAGCTGTGCGGTAAGCGAAGCAGCTACAAGGAACTGAGTCCAGTAAGGCTAGGTGGTGCGCGTCAAAAAAAGTCTTTTTTTCAAGTCACATGGTTATCTATCGTCTGGCGGATGGCGTAGTCACCTTATGTTCTGGCCGTCGGGCTGCTCTATGTAGACGCCGGGAAGTGGTGCACGACGACGACCTGCGGCAAGCGCTTACTCGACAAACAGCAGCTCGGCGAAAGCAGCTGCCGCTGGAGCTTAAAGGGCTCATGTTATCGGTCACCAAGAGCAACTTGGGGTACGTGCGTGACGTAGGTGCGCCGCATCAAGGCCATCCTGTAGGATTTGGGACTGCGGTCGTCAATGCGTCGGAAATGGTTCGTTAGACATTAGGCCAGCAAGCTTTATTTTACTGTATAAGGAATAAAACCTCGGCCACAAAATTTGAGTTAATACCGCACTGTTACATACCGCATCCCATGTGCTAGCACGCCGGCTGGTTCAGTTTACCAGCTCACGAGAGGGCGGATAGTCAATTTTGGTAGTTTCTGGCAGCTGTTGCTGACCATCAGGAGAGCGACTTGACCTCGCAGCTCTAAAGAAAACCAAACATCGATGATGCACTGAAACACTACCACATAAACGCACATCAGTGGCAATTTGAGGTTGAAGGAGGCCGCTTTGCATGGGTGAGAAATGGAGCTTGCGTACAGGATGGGAAAGATGATCCTGTTGCTGCCGTCAATCTAATTCCGTATAGTGCTGATCTCTTTTTAAATTTCTAGACATACTACAACGCGGCTTTGGTCAAATAGTTCCTCCACGACGTCCTCCACAGCTGTCGTACGTTTGCGTGCTGGCCGCGTCTGCATCTGTAATCGCTCAGTTGCAGCCACGCCCTCTTCACTCGGGCAATTGTCTCTGAGCTTCGACCCTAGTCCTCTGCAAGAAATTGGCCATATACTTTCTTGTCGGTAAAAACCTCGCGATAAGACGGCCAGGTCGTCGTCCCCTGTCCAAAGCGATCAGCAGGGCAAACCGATGGACCCTCCCGCGCTCCACCATCTGCTGCCAGCCATATTGTCATTTCCCATTTGGCCACGGCTCACGCACTTGCCCAGCGCACTCACCCAGTCACTCAACTCTTAAACTTCCGTTTTTCTCTCACCAAATTCACTTGAAGATGCTGCAAAACGACTATGGCTACTCGCACTACCAGGCGCAGTCACAGCACCACCAACACAGCGGCGAGCGTCCCAAGCTCTTTAGCACCTCGTTAGATCATGGCGCTACTGGGTACCACGGTCCTGGCATGCACGACTTTCAGCAGCTTGTGCACCCAAACAATATGACGCCCCAGCATCACATGCAGACGCCTCAGCACCAGCATCAGCAGCAGCAGCAGCAGCAAGGAGACTTTGACCACGAGCCTATCATGATGAACATGCAGCACGGACAGTACTACGCACCGCCGCCCATGACGGCACAGATGCTGCACGTGTCTACTGACTACAACTCGGGTGGCTCCGTGGGTGGTGCTACGCCCTCACACTCGGGATCCAAGCGCTCGCGTGAGGAGCTTAACATGAAGGAGAAGAAGCGCATGTTCAAGCTAAACGACCGCATCAACCAGCTCAAGTCCTTGCTTGATGAGGCTGGCGTTCAGTCAAAGAAAAACAAACAGTCTATCCTGGATAACACGTTCCACTACGTTAGCATGCTGCGTAGCAACCTCCTCGTTGCTAAGCAGAAGGCTGAACGTGCTGAGAAGCAGGCCGATAGCTTCCGTGCTCAAGCGCAGAGCAGTGGCCCGATGGATGCTGTGTTTAAGCGCTGCTTTGATCAGTCGTCGACGCCACGTCTTGTGGTCGACCTAAACATGCGTCTTATGGCTGTCAACTCAGCCTTCCTGTCACAGACCGGTCTGACTGAGAATAACCTCATGAACGACAACAATCTGCGCGCTAGTCTGTGTCTGGATGACAATAGACTGGATGCCGTCGTGCAGTCTGTCAGCAGTAACATGAAGCCTATTAGCGTCATTGTGCAGGCGCGGGGGGCTGGGAATAACATTGCGACGCTCACGCTCATGGCATCAGTCCTCACGGACGATGACAATGTGGTGACTGCTATCGAGTTCAGTCTAGTGCCTTTTGAGATCTCGTCTGACTTTGCGAGTCCCAGCGCTGGCGGCTATATGAATGACGCCAAGCATGACATGCAGAAAGAAGCCAGCCCATCGGGCGTCAGTGAGCTGGGGGTGTAACGCGGCAGTGGATGGAGTGAGGTAGAAGCAAGAGGCCCCTACATGTATGATCTACCTAATGCATGAGCGAGCGAGCGAGTCTATCTAGCAGAGCAAGATAGCAAGATAGCAGGAAGAATGAGGTCTACTGCAGCGGCTTACGAGGAGGGTTAGCCCTGTTGAGATAGGAGTGTAAAATATAATCTATTGTCGATCAAACATCTCGGTTTTGTGTATCTATCGTCTTGTGTGGTGCTAGATGCCACGCTCTTTGCGGATAGCATGTGGTGCTCAAATGCTGCATCACATTAGCGTCGATTGCTTGAATCACACACGCCATCTGCTGCCACGACAGCTGGACAAGGTCGGATCAACTTGCCATCAATGCTGCAGTGAATATGACGAGCATATGGCAAGCGGCAGTACAGCCAGCTCAACTACATAGAACCAACGCACTGATGCGGCAGTACCAATGACACCCTATAGAAGAAACTTGGCGTGTGCACCAATGGACACATGACCTGAGAACCCGCTTGAAGCCCTCCCCTCTCCCCACGGTCGTCAGTTGCAGCGGTGTTTGAGAAGGATCGATCGAAGTTGTCCGAGTGATTCGCTGGCTCCTTTATTGCAAATAAACGCCAAACGCACGTCCTGCCAATCCTTGAGGCATTGACGGATCTGTTGATGGCACGCGGCTCATTGCACTCGTCTGATGTTAGAGGATTCGCAGGCTTCGACGAGGAAAGCCTAAAGGGGGCTCAACAGATATATGACGAAACCTCCCCCTACATAAACTCGTCGTGAATCCTGTGCGCAGCTCTCTATTGCAGTACTGCAAGATGACAGGTAGGACAAGGCATGGACCGTGAGTCAATGAAACGCTGTATTGATGCTGGCGTCATGAACGATATTACGCAGCTCGTGCTGATAACGGCACTAAGTCAACGGATGCCTACTTCTTCATACTAGCGCGATGATAAGAGCACGAATTGGTACTGACTATCGTAGGGGTGGATCACTGATTACGCTACATTGGCGTTCGGATAGGAGGACATCCTCTTGTCTACGACAACGTCTGTAAGATGCGATTTACTTCTTCTTCTTATCTTCGGGTGGGTGCAAAATGTCTCGCACGTAGTCTCCTCCATAATAAAGCCCTACAGCAATGTCTTTGGACATCCGCAGCGTGAACCACGCCGCGTTCCAGCCCACGCTAAGAAGCGATCGAGATCCTGATGCAGACTCCTTCTCTGCTGCTGCTCTCCTTTCCAACTGCTCTGCTTGTCTCGAGTTCTTCTCCGCAACGTCTTGCATGCCAGCAACGCTCTCCAGCGGCTCCAATGGTAAGTCTTGCTCTTCAACTCCACTGCTGACGGCCATTTCCACCTCGGAATGTCTTTTGTCTTCTTTGTATTTGGCGTCTCGGCGTCTGCTCTCCAATTGAATCTTCGCTTTGGCCACCGCTAGCCCCGTCAACGTTCCTAGCGCCATCCCGGGTAGCACCAGCAAAAAGCCCACAAGCGGTTCGCCTACCGCCAGCAGCACCAACAGACCCACAATCCATCCAACCACAGCACCACTGCAGCCTAGAAATAGCGCCAGTGCCAGTAGTTGATGGCAGCAATTCTCGCTCCACTCGCGGTCCTCTACAGCGCGACGTAATTTCTCCTCCGCATGGAGACGTAGTCGCTCCGCATTGAGCGTACGGCGCTCAAAGGTCTTCTCTGTTTCTTGTCGGTGGGTCTGTAGCTGCCGCTGAAGTTCTTTCGTTACAGCAACAGCCGCATCCCGCTGCGCGAGGAGCTCGTCCTCCATGGGTGGCGTTGATAACGTTGAAGCTATACCGGTAATTGGGCACCGTACCCTATAAACAACTTTGTATCCCGCTATCAAGTTACGATACAATCCATTGTTAGCGCACCCTATAGCAGCCCATCTATTACAATAAGAGCCGGTTAGTGACTCAATGCAAAACCTCGTCGTTTCATGCGCGCGCACAACGTACTGAGTCTGGCTGCCTCCTCCATCTCTGAAAAGAGCTCCTGTCTCTGTCTCCGAACTATTGTGGTCTCAAATTCGTGGTCATGCCTCTGAACGGAGATCTCTCCAAAAAGCACACGTCTTCGTCCCACTCAAATTTTTGGACGGAGACCCTGATCTTTGAAGCTACTGGCGAAGAGAAGGGTCCAACATCCAAGCTGCATCTCAGCACCGCTTCTTCCGTTTGTCTCTCGAAGGTACCAACTGAAGTCGAATGACGTCATGCTCTGCCATTTTGATGAGCACAACGCGATGACCCGCGAGTACAGCATTGACAGTATAGACAAGGACGACACTATGTATCTATCAGGACGTTTCAAACAATCACCTCAAAAACAGTTGCCATGGCTCGGATCAAATTGTTTTACACTGCACCGAATGTCATTACTGCTATCGCCTGAGCACCTAGAGGTTGATCTAAGAGTGCGTATATTATTATCTGCGTCAATCTGCTACCTCGCTAACAGTCCTTGAGATCTTTCCATATTCCGCTTGAGCCCTTTGGCCTCGCGTTGCCTATTACGATAAGGCACGCCACGCCACACGACCTCTGCCTTAAAATCTGTTCATTCTTGCCAAGTGACGATATTCGCTCGTGCTATTCGCATGGATTGCTCATACTGTAAGCGAGCACTGAATTTCAAAGGTTGTTGCAATCGCTCTCATGCGCGCTTCTTCTTTTCTTGATTCTGTTTGCCGAACCAACCGCCGTCTGCGCCTCCGCTTCTTTCGATCACGAGATCGAACCCGATAGCAACGACGTGTCTTGCCTATCCTGCGCTGATTTACGGATATCAGAAGTCTAGACATTATCGCAGTCACGAGTGAGCGCATCCCAAGATCGATGCCAAATATGACGTCGGGAAGAAACCGTTCGGAAGCTTGCGGATCTCGGCGCGCATCTTTTCATTGATTGGAACCAGTCACCTTCTCAGCTTTGGAGTCTCAGCAGCTCACTTTTCTTTGGTATATCTCCGCTCTTACTATCTGCGATAGCTTTTCCGCTCTCTGAAGCTTTCGCGTTTTTACATTTCGTGATCCTTTTCTTCTTCTTAGCATTCCTCATCCGCGAATGCAACTTTTTCAATCAACTTCTTTGCTGTAAATTACTTCAGTTTAGGATCTCTATGATCCTTTATACTGCATATACCAGTTTCTGCTACCAAAAGTGATCTTCTTGGCAGCCAGTTTTCAGAATAGTGCAAATCTGCGTATGTTTCATCGCTACGAAACCGATAGCTAACAGAAGTTTCTCGGAACGACAGAAATGCGTATTCCTTGGATGTTCTCCTTAGCATGGCAAGATGTGCCCGAAACACATGATTATGTCGATGACGGCACCTTCGAGAAAGCACATCTTGAACGTGTACTCTTTCTCGCAGTTGATTACGCGAGTGCACTCGTCAAGACCAACGGATCTGCGCTTCCTTGCGTCATCAAAGAATGAGTCGAGGATTACAATTGAAAGAATGACAACACGAGGTGTTTTGAATAGCAAATTCATGCACCAAGTAATGAGCGACGGATGCAGCGCGTTGGTTTTGCTGCTTTGACCAAAGACACGAACACGAAAAGACCGAGCAAGAGGTCTTCCGAGAGTCCTGTGGCTCCTCCTGGATATGTGTCAAGCGTCGTCGATCTGACTTCTGTACATGTGTAGGAGAAGCCCTTTGTCCACAGTAATAGAGGCGGAGACGTAGGCCGCACCGTCGACAATGCCGTGGAAAGAAGCCACAAAAAGGAGGACCATTCACACTGGATACGCAGATGGAAAGCTCCTTAGCGTAGTAACGACCGCGATTTCGTGCGTAGAAGGATGACCTGATAATAAGTAGAGAGGATCCAAATGACACGAAGTTTTGCTGCTGGACCAGGTGGAAGTTCTTTCGAAAGTGCATTACTCCGACAGTGGGTACGAAGACGTGTGTGGTGTACGGGGATTGGCATCAAAGCACATGCGCCCGATCCAGTCAAGGGGTTGAAACAGGCGTCGCAAAGTGGTCTCCATAGACGAATTCAGAACGAGCAAGCTTTGCTCGCAGTGGCACCAGACGCTTTCATTAGTTGGATATGTTGACCGTGAACATGACACGAAGCTGGCGACGACGAGAACACGCGAGGATATGGCGCTGTATATTCTTGCGATTACGTGGAGTGCACCGCGAAGTACTGGGACCAGCGACGCGAACGCGGCCATCGACATGCTGGAGCTGCTTTCGAAAGGGCGTAGGTGGAAGCACAAACAAGACGTAGAAACAATCGTGGACAAGAGAGAGCTTGCACCCAGGCCAGCCCTGGATACCGAGATATGGACCCCATGAATGCCACTTTCTCATCATTTGTGTCACTTGACGCTGTTGGGAATCCGTTTGCTAATGGAGTGTCCTCATGTATTTCGTTTGCACATTCTATATGCCCACACCATGCCTTAGCAACCAGATAGATGGCTGATCGTATGCATCTACCACCAACACAAATTTGGCAATCAGTGTTCTTCGATGTCACGACTGAGACGGCCCAGGCCGTTCAAGGCTGCAACGCGGTAGGCTTCTGCCAAGGTTGGATAGTTGAATACAGCATCACGGAAATACGTCAGTGAGCAGTCCATGGCCATAGCGACCTGTCCGATATGTATGATCTCAGTGGCGCCTTCTCCAATAGCATGCACACCAAGCAGCTTGAGTGTATCAGGGTTAAACAAAATCTTCAGAGTGCCACCAGCCATTGCACCCGTCATTTGGCCTTTTGCCAGCTCCGAGTACTTTGCAACACCAATCTCGTAGTTCACGCAATCCTTTGAAAGCTGCTGCTCCGTCTGGCCCACCATCGAGATCTCTGGGATCGTGTAGATACCATACGGATATTTGCCATTCTCTAACTGACTCGTCGCAGCGAGCTCTTCGTCTGGGTTCCACATATGGCATGACGCCAGTCGACCCTGTTCCATACTTGTAGACGCAAGCGCGGGCGCACCAATGCAATCGCCTGCAGCATAACTGGAGCAAGAAATGCGTTCATTCAAGTGAAATGCATATCGCTTGGTAATACAGAGGGTTTTGGTCTTACATGTGAGGCTGGTCAGTCTGGTAGTTCTTGTTCACATTGATGAGACCGCGATGGTTGCGCGAAAGGCCCACTGCTTCCAGGTTTAGTCCGTCGGTGCTTGCCTGACGCCCCACTGTGTACAGGAGAGCGTCAGCACTGAGCACTTTGCCACTATTGAAGAAAACCTTCACCCGCTTGTCCGTCGTCTAACAGAAGCATTCAAAACCCACATTTAGCAGAAATGTCCTCATCCTCCAGAAGACCACATGAATCACTACCTCAACTTTCTTGATGGTCTCACCAAGCAGGAAACGTGCTCCATTGCTCTGCATCTCGTACGTGAGATTACTGATGATCTCACGGTCACAAAAGGACAGGATCTGTACACATGGCAATAAGACTTAGTCGAGACAGCACCAATGTCTTCTCCCTCCATACTGCGCTTACATCTGGGCGTCCGTCCACTACTGTAACCGAGTGACCAGGCACCACGTTCACCATGGACGCGTACTCCATACCGATGACACCTGCGCCCACGACGATAAGCGAGCGTGGAAGTTGGTGCATATCGCGACTGAGAATCTGATCGCTGTCGATCACGACCTTTCCATCAATAGGCACGAGTGGGTTGTGCGCGGGTCGCGTGCCACAGGCGACGAGGAACTTGTCGGCTTTGACGCGAGAGAGCGCATCCACATTGCTGCGCTGGCCCCTCTCCGTCTTGTCGTCCTCCTCCCGCACGATGGAGATCTCGTGCTCGTTCTCAAAGCGTGCAAAGCCAGGAATGACGTCCACGCGGGCGGCCTTGAGCTGCGCGCGCACCACGTCTTCCTCAGAGCTCACGACGCGCTGCACACGGTACAAAATATCCTCGATCGTGATCGTCTTCATGCTGTACGACTTGCCGTAGAAGCCATGGTGACGGTAGCCAGACAGATGCAGTACCGCTTCGCGAAACGTTTTGGACGGGATGGTGCCCGTGTGCACGCACACACCGCCCAGACGCGTCTTCTTGTCCACGATGGCAACGCGCTTGCCCTGTTTGGCCGACTCAAGCGCACACTGCGTTGCAGAAGGCCCACTGCCAATCACCACAAGATCATAGGAAGCTACTTGTGGCTTGATCGGCTGTGTGGACGCCAGACGCGCCCAGTTGCGGCGTCGCAGTAGCGTGCCAGTCGTCGCGGTCCAAAGTCTCACCATACTAGTGTCATAAGAGGCTTCCACCCTGCTTTGGGGTCCACGTCAAATGGTGCAAACATTCCGTCGTCTTATTGCGTTTGATTGAAAGCGTTTATTTGGCAATTGTTTTCAAGACTAGCGTAGAGCCTTTCGGAAGGTACATAGAAAAATGAAAAGAGCAGATAAATCCATCCAGGTAGACCTAGATATTGTAGGAGGTGACATTGTCACTGCTCCCTATTATAATTTGCTCGATACTAGCAGACCCAGCAGAAGCAAGCAAGATGGCACGCAATGAAGAGAAGGCGCAGTCGCTACTGAATCGATGGACAAGCATGAAGCAAGACTTCGCCGACACTTTCAAGAAGTGGGTATTGGCTGGTTGTTTGGCGTCAATTGCTTCTCGTAACTAACTAGCTAACTAACTCTCTCTCTGTCTGTCCCTCAGTCGGCGGCCATATCTGGCGTCCCAGTGCGATACCCTCAAGGACGCCGAGCGCTGGCGACGACAGATAATCCGCGAGATCTCCAAGAAGGTGGCTGACATTCAGAATGGTGCGTTGCTGTTTCATTGCTGCTGGGTGCTGGGTGGGTGCTGACGCTGGTGTGTGCTTCTTATCAGCCGGCTCAAGTGAGCACGTGATCCGAGACTTGAACGACGAGATCAATAAGCGCATCCGTGAGAAGAGGCATTGGGAGCGGCGGATTGTGCAGCTGGGTGGGCCGGACTATGCGCGCTCGCAGCCACAGGTCTACGATGCAGATGGGGCCGCTGTGAGCGGAGCACGAGGCTACAAGTATTTTGGAGCTGCAAAAAACCTTCCCGGTGTGCGCGAGCTCTTCCAGAAGGAGGAGCAAAAGCCTCGGAAGCGCACGCGACAAGACATGTATAAGCACATTGAGCCCGACTACTACGGCTTTCGAGATGACGAAGACGAACAGCAACTTAAGGATGAGGAAGAGGTAGAGAATCGACTCCGTCAGCGTGCCATGGATGGCTGGGACGCTGCTGAAGCTAAGCGCAAAGCGCAGGTCGCGGAGCTGGTACGAAGTCCGTCTTTTGCTATTGCTGAATAGTTGATTGCTGCTTAACGTGCGTGTCAATCTTGGCTAGGGAATCCCGACGGCTTGAGGATGATGCAAACGGACTATAAATTCGTAAATCTGCTAGTTGGTGCAGCTTCTCATCGGCATTGATGCACTCAATTAGACGCAACTTTCTCTGTCAACAGGACAAGCAAATTAGTATTACCGCATTGCAGTTGAGAAGCCGAAAGACAAGTGCCTATAGTGGAACAGCTTGAGCCTGTAGCTTTTGCAGGAACGTCTGTATCTTTTTCTTCTTATTCGTAAATCTTAACTTGCAAAGGACGAGGGGAACACAAGCGCATCTGCTTGGCCAGCCAACCTGTCATTCCGACGTCCAAGTTTGCTGGCTATCCCTACGCACCCTCACCCTGCGACCAATAATTACAGGAGGATCGCTGTCTACCACCAAGCAAACAGCTAGGCTTTGAGACAGTCATCCACGCACGGCCCGAACTGCATTCTATCTGCTGTACTTAGTCCTTGAAGTGACGAATGGGGTTAGCCTTTTGCGCCTTGCCATACTCCACGGAAGCCGCCTGCCACTCGGCAGAAGTGGTCTTGGGTGAACCGGGGACGTTGCCGCCGAGGTCCGGGCCTGTGTGATCAAGCGATAGAGAGGGAGTTAATTACAGTAGAGAGAGAGAAAGGGTCTGCAATTGCGCACCACTGTAGCGGAAAAACGCAAAGGTGGAGTACGACGCTGCGATGATGGTTGGGATGGTGATGGCCATCGTGGTGCCCTTGGAAAACTTCTGCGAGAGTTGGTAAAACATACGGCAAGATGTCGCTCTTTAGCTAATGGTGGCGGCTTTTTGGAGACTGGGGGACCCGCAGCATACAATTAGTAAATGCAACGTTTGGTATGCTCTTACAAAATAATAGATGCGGAGACGAACATAAGCTTGTGGGTTGATTTTTACGGGTACACGTTTTGACGAATGAATGCAAATGTTGTCTGCATTTCTTCATGTAGTAAATATCACCGTCACTTGTTTCAATTCAGCTCCTGGATAACCGGGCGTGGCTTGCTGCTTGGCTTCTCAAGCTGCATACGGAACGATGACTCTCCTTCTTGCTGCTGTGTTGATCCCGAACAAGCGTCGACCACTATTGCGGTTGTTGCAGCCTTGATCCGTGTTTCCGAGTCGATGTTGTCTGTGTCACTTTCGTCCTCGTCCATCGTACCAAGCGCAAAGTTCTGTAGCAATAGCGAAGCAACCGTCAAAAGTAAATTCAAACGGATGAATCGACTACACTGCACGCCATTGCACACCATTTCAATCACCGGAGCCTTGTGATTCTCCTTTTCCTTGTCATCTCTAGTCACAGCATCGTCTTCATGTCCGTTGCTCTGCTCTTCACCTTCTTCAACTTCGATGTTGTGCTTATCGCCTTTGCCGGATGCGATCGCTTCCTTCAGCTTTTTGTTCTCCTCAGCCATCACGGGCAGGAACGCTTCCAGTCTGGAGAACACTAACACGACACCAAGGCAACTTAGAACCGCAGTATCGATCAATCACGTGCACGCAACAAATGAAAACGACGTACATGCGCTCTTGGGCAAAGTTGGGAATGACGGAGGTTTTTGCTGGTCTTGCATTGAGTTGCCTCGTGGAACTAGAAGCGCAGACTCGGCAGTCGCTGTTCACGCTAGTGCTAGAGTGTCGTCAGTTGCCGGCCAATCAAAATTTCGAAAGTTTTATGAGGTTTCTGTCAAACTTTAATTTCTTTACGATAATCTGCAGCAGACGCAGCGCTCTCATTGACTTATCGATGGAGCCTGCAACCACTAAAGAGCTCGCTGGACGCTTTAAGGTTAGCTATCGCTATAGTGTCCAAGCAGATCGAGATCTTGAAGGCTGCTGTGTGGCTGCAGGGACGAGAGCAAGCAAACACTGCCATCAACATTCATTACAATTCACGTACGATTGCTTCAGTAGCCGTGTACTCTTTCAAAGAGATATGCGCAACTTAGCAACTTCTCGACGTCCTTATCACGAAGCAATTTGTATCGGCTACAGCTGGTCTTGCCTTATCGAAAGCAAAGTTGATCAATGAAGTGCATGGTGCCAACATTGCCACCAATCTTCATACTTCAACTGCCTCTTGTTTTCCTTCTTCTCTTTGATAATCTGCATCAATGCTCCACCTTCTGCAACCGTCGCTGAAGTTTCTGCTTGGTGTAAGCCCATCTCTTCAAAATGAGCGCATGACAAACATTCTGTCGCCTCTTCCGCAACAAAGCGCAACATAACATCTGGCATCGCGACAACAAAGTCGGCAAATGTCGTTCAAGTAATGTTGCGCTTGATTCGGGCGGTTCACAATCGTAGCAACCAAAATGAAGCTTGTCCTTCATACCGGCGCGTCCTTTGCAGCCCATGCACGTCAACTGAGCAGTTTACGTGAACAAGCTGTGCGTGTCGTGGCTCGAAAGGTCCGTCCAGACCTTGAGACGAATCCCAATCTGTGGCTCAGCGCTTCGGCTGTGGTAAGTGCGGCTGACTCCGTGACCTCCTCCATCATCTTCTACCAACTCTAATCGACCTCATAACAGGACGAACCCACTGTGTCCATCTTGCACCCTGCTCCAGGCTACGCACTCACAGGTGAAAACTTGGAATTGCATCCGAATCTGAGTCGAGACTTTGCGACGTAAGCGATCGATTACTGCCACATAAGCGATCAACTTGACTAATTGCAGTGTTTACTATCACCACAGAACTCCGACAAGAGACGTCGATGTATCAATTGCCTACTTATCTATGGACCCAACTAAGTTGCCAGACCCTTTCACGCTCGTAGATCAAGACATGGTCGGCGTCACAAACAGCATCAAACGCATCTTGGGCTCCGATCATCCCGTCCTCGAGGCAGTAGCTCGGTACTTTTTTGAACACGATGGGGGCAAGAAGGTGCGACCGACAATGGTCCTATTGATGGCACGAGCTGCTGAAGCACATCGTCGTGCTGTTGGCACTCCATTACCGGCGATGCAGTCCAAGGAGTACACATATGCAGCACAGCAGCGACTGGCTGAGATCACGTGCGTCATTCCTTTTGAGCAACTTGCAAAGAGTCTTGACCTTTTGTTCCTTGTGTTGCTGCAGTGAGATGATCCACACGGCTAGTTTGATGCACGACGATGTCATCGATGAAGCCGACACACGTCGCGGGCGTCCGTCCGTCAACAAAATATTTGGTGGCAAAATGGCTGTGCTGGCTGGGGACTTTCTCTTGGCGCGTTCGTCCGTGGCGCTGGCTCGCCTGCGCAACTTGGAAGCTGTTGAATTAATGTCGACAACGATTGAACATCTAGTAAAGGGGGAAGTCATGCAGATGAAGAATGCTGACGCACGTGACGACATTTCGCCGTTTGAGTACTATCTGCGCAAAAACTACTACAAGACAGGCTCACTCATGTCCAACAGCTGCAAAGCTGCGCTGGTCTTGGGCAAGCACGACGAACACATTTGCGAGCTGGGCTTTGCCTTTGGACGTCACATTGGCCTTGCCTTCCAGGTAGGTACTAGAGCTACGTAGAGATGGGATCAAGCAGCTCCATTACGAGCGATTAATGACTCCCAAGAGTACGACACGTCAACTAACAGTGCCGTGGTTTTGACCTTCGAGACAGCTCATCGATGATGTGCTCGACTACGAGGGCGTGGACACGGGCAAACCGTTGCTGGCCGATCTCAAGTCTGGTCTGTCCACAGCTCCGTTGCTGCTTGCACAAGAGGAATTTCCCATTCTCCGCGAGTTATCCAAACGTCAATTTGTCAACAAGGGCGACATTGAAATGGTGCGTCAAAGTGGGAAAATGGACAAGGCAAATCGTTCTTACCACTCGAATCGTGTCATGCATGACAGGCAAGCGAACTCGTGGAGAAGAGCACCGGCATCAGACAATCGAAAGCACTGGCAATTGGCCAAGCAGAGTTAGCAGCCCAAGCCGCCATGCAATTTGCTCCCTCACCTGAGCGAGATGCTATGGTGCGACTGGCGCAGTTAGTCGTGTACCGATCCAAATAGATGTCTCCTCTACTTGTCAATCTCTTAACTGTCAACGTCATTGACATGGCTTGACTTTTGCTGTATAGTGACTAAGCTCTCTCCTTGCGTGTGTCAGTTGATGATGACTCAGCTTCAACAAGAGTTGAAGAAGAGAAGAACCACGTCCCTCGTCGCAGCAGAGAAGGCAGTCCTGGTCCCGTAGCCAGTCTTATAGTCGCCACGGCAAGCGACCATGGGTGTTCAGCTACGAAAGTTGATGCGCTCTCGCGTTATCGTCGTGTTTGGAGCTACTAGTCGCATTGGGCGTGCAGTATTACAAGTGTTGGCCGCACAGGACCAAGTCTCGGTGGCTCTTGTTGCGGCAGTTGAAAGCGCGAAAGATCCACGAGTCCAGCGATTGAAACATACAACAAACTGTTTTGTCGTGCAATGCAACTTTGCTCAAGGTGGTGAGGCTTCGCTTCGTCGTGCGGTGCGCAATGCCGACGCTGTGCTGCTCGTGCCTGCACTGTCCGAGAGTGGCGTGCGTTTTGCCAGACGAGTTGTCGATGCTGTCGCTGCCGAGCAGATTTCTCGACTTGTTGTTGTTAGCAGCATCTTGGCATCACCAGAATTATTGGCTCGATGTCGACAAGAGCACGCGAAGGAAAGAGCAGCCACGGAAGCCATTGGTTCGTCTCTTGCTGGTGTTGCCGCTCTGGAAGGCTACGAAGCTGTGGAAGTTCATGCACGGAACAGACTTCCGGAACAAGGTCGATGTGTATCTCTACGGATTCCTCTTCTCATGGAGACGCTGCTTTGCTGTCGTGACGAGCTGCTGTTTGCCAACCGGTTCATTGGCTGCTTCAAGTCTGACACGCAGGTGCCGTGTATTGCAGTGCGTGACGTTGGATATGCAGCGGCGGAGGTGCTGACGAACTCAAAGCGGAAGTACGAGGCGGTATATCGATTGACTGGCGGATACAGTGCAAGCTGCAGCCCAAAGGAAGTGGCGCAGTTCCTCACGGGACATCTTGGACGAGAGATCAAGTACCGGAAGTTGAGTGACGCGGATTTTCTCCATGTAATGAAGGAGAAGCACACTCCGGATCAAGTGGCTCAAGGAACTGTTGGACTTGGACTCTTTCTGGAAGAGCGTCGAGATGAAGGGGGAAGTGAGCAAGACAATGCAACAAGACAAACTGGAGAGGAGGAACGTCGTGCGCTGCCTTTACCGGGAGCATTTCACAGTACGAGCAACTTTCGACTGCTGACGAAGCGAGAGCGAACGAGTCCTCGGCAATGGCTAGAGCGTCATGCGACGTCGTTGTTTGCGCGCACACCGCAGAACCAAGTGCAATTGTTTGTTGTGGGCTCTGGTGAGGCTTTGTTCCGTGAAGTGAGCGCTCTTGTAGCGAGTCAGATTACAGCCCCATCGGGTCTTCCACCGCGCGAGATTGGCACGAGTGCGATTCCAACGGTTCTTCCTGGTCGCCATAGTCAACGGGGTATCGATGGAGCCTTTGATCAGGCCAAAGTGACGCTATGTACCGTCAAAGCAGCCCCAGGGAGTTCCGAACGAAGTAGCTCGTCAGCGACGTCGCCAGCCGTGTACCAGCTTGAAGGAGCCCCGCCATACCCCATGACGGAATTGTTGAAGCAGCTTTCGTCGTTAGATGTCGTCCTGCTTATTCCTCCGCTCCATTTGGGCGGTAGAGCGTGCCTCGATGCAGTGCGTGCTGTGGTCCACGCTGCCATGCGTGCGAATGCCTGGGGTGTGGTGCTCGTGAGTTCGATCTTTGTGGGCTCTCCCACTTCACAGCAAAGCGCAATTCTCGATCAACTGGAAGAAATCGAGCACTGCGTCAAGTCGTCGGGAGTGCCGTACACGATCTTGCGGCTGCCGTTGTTTATGGAGTATTTGCTGGCCCTAGCGCCTTGTAGCGAAGAGAAGGAGAGTCTAAGCAGTGTCGAAGAGGAAAAAGAGGAAGTGGATGCTCTTGTTGAGGAAGCTGAAGTGGAAGCGGCATTGAAGACGCAAACTTTCGATGACGTGAAGACGGGAGCATCTCCACCGTCGCACATGATGTGGCCTCTACTTGATCCATCGCTAGCGTCTGCCCGAGTCTACTTGATGTGTCTTGAAGACGCGGCAAAGGTGCTCGTAGCTGCGGCCTTCACGTTTCCTCTTCATCGAGGCAAGACGAAAGTGTTGTACACTGAAAGCGTAACAATGAAGGAAGTGCAGTATGTTCTGCAACGTCATGCGTACAAGACTCGTCCCGTGCGATTGAGTCATGTGAATGCTCTGGGAGAACGACCTGGTCGGGAGTTTTGGCGTGTTGCCTATTGGCCTCGTGCACATACGCAGCAATTTCTTGAGTGCATTGTGGAGTTTGCCAAGGACACACAAACTGCTGCAGAGACTGCAGCTGCTGCGGGAGGTGACGTTGACGCTAGTGCCATGGTGTTGCCAGTCTCGCAAAGTTTTGACGACCTTACGGACATTCCGCCACGAAGTCTCGATCAATGGGCCGAAGACAATTCCAAGCGCTATACGCAAGCGCTTACGACTCATTGACGAGGCCAATGACTTCTCAACTTTATGGTTGATGGCCGTCCATTTACCCAAGTGCCGGTACCATCTAAAGAACGTTCAAAGGTGCATTTTCATTGTGTTTTGTGTACCCTTCTGTCACTTTGAAGCAGACCCGAGTCTTTTACCACTTAAGCTCGGACTTTCTTCCACGCCGTCACGGTCTTTGCCGCTACTCGACCTTCCATGGCACTTTCCTGCGTGAATACTGGCACTTCTGCCGTTGCTAGTAGCTCAAAGTTGGCTTCCAGCACTGCACGGGTCGCTTCATCGCTGGGCACTACGACCAACACGTCGCCGCAGTTTAGTTGACGTCTGAGCTTCGCGGCACCAATCGTTCCTTCACGAGCAACAAGAAGGTTGCCCGTCACATTGGAAGTTGACGAAGCAACGAACGAGTCGAGCGCTTTCTCGCTTTGCTGACGGAGTTCGTCAAAGAGACTTTGACAGCTCGTTCCAGTAGCGTCACTCGTGGTCTTGAGACCAGTTTTTGACACCACAACGCGTTCACTGGAGCGGAATGGATTGCCATTCACATAGGGCGGTGGAGCATTCACATCAGTCGTTGCCAATGTGATGGCACCTTGCTCATCCACTCGCTGCTCCACAAGTCGAAAGCCTGCGTGCTGGAAAAAGTGAGGTCGGAAATGGTAGCGCGCAAACTTGGACGCGCCATTGTCCCCGGCACTCGCAAAAGATCCGCCCATGATGACATGATGCTCGCCGTCAAAGCACGGTTCACTAAAGTCGTCGTAGTAAGGATGAATGCGAAAGCCTGGAAGAGCTGAGAACGTGTCCTCACACCACTCCCAAGCATTTCCAAACACATCGTGGAATCCATGAGCTGTAGGCGGGAAGGCATCGACGGGTGAGAAGGACAAGTAGGACCAGTTGAGGTTCTTGCCCATTGCTGAAGCCATGTTGCTTCCTTCCGGTAGTGTCAAAATGTCGTCCGATGTCACGTTAGCGGAACGATCCTTAGAATCACGCAGTAAGTGATGGATTGGCTCCGTTGTGAGGTGATAGACCACGTTAGTGTCCGTCTGCTGCGCTTGTTTCCACTTGCAAAAGGCCTGTGCTTCATGCAGATTAACCTGTGCGGGCCAACTCCATAGCATCGGTACGATATCAAACAATAGCCGCAGCTTATAGCGATGACTGCCGGAGGGTCCGTCTTGTACCCAAAAGGCCGGCCACTTTGTGTTACGAAAGCAGCGCCACTCCCAGCCAAGATGGGTCCAATATGAAGGCTCGAGATACCCTCCTTCGCGCACAAAGTCGTGGAATTCGCCATTCGACACGAGGTATTTCGTGGCGCGGCAGGGAGGGACATTCACTTCGCGGTGACCATATTCATTGTCCCATCCAAATGACGGAAACTCACGAGGTTTGCCAATGTGCACCTTTGAAGCCGCCACGTCGAGAAACTCGTTCTCGGGATAGTCAATGCCAACTACTGGACGTCGTGCAACTTGATGACTGTCACGAGTCACAGATTCGTGGTACGTCGGCAATAATGAAGAAGTCTGGAAAAACTCGACGGGGTGCTCCAGCATGAGCATAGATGACGTCTCCTGATGAATACGCTCATGCTCGAGTGCCATGTGCAGCGCCCAGAGTGGACAGTCCTCGGTGATCGGTTCGTGACCGGGCTCAAGACCCGGATGCGTCTCTACGACGCTGCGAGCAAGTTGATAAACCTGTCGACGGTACTCCAGTACATCACCTACATGAGGCCACTGCATCTCGTTCTTGCTCATGTCGTCCCAGCGCATTTCATCGACGCCCACCTCAAAAATGTGTTCGAAGAAGGGATTCACTGGCTCCTGGAGAAGACCCGCGACGAGAAACTTATTGACATAGAAACTCGTTGGATGGCCATAGTAAAAGATGAGTGGATGGCGTAGCTGATGCGGCGGTGACGTCGTAAAGGCACGTTCGCCTTGCAGCGTCGCAAAAAGCGCGTCCGTCATGGCCCATGAATTGTCCAAGTAATCGAGCATCTCCTCGCGCGAACACGACCGAAGATTCGGCATCTTGATAGCGTTCAGACGGCCAGACACACGGTCGATACCTGGAAACGTTGGGTCCGTGCACGGGTTTCGTGCAGTGGTGTACCAGTCATGGGCCCGCTCCCCCATGAGATAGCTGTCGTCAACGCCATGAACGTCGTCCTGGTCGTCGTCCTGTGGATTCGTGGCGGAGACTGCAACGGTCGAGTGACTTGATACTGCCTTGGAATGCACGAAACGAGTGGTCGAAGACAAGGAGGAGATTGTCAATTGTAATGGCAAAGGAGGAACAAAAGAAGGGGAAGAATGTCGTGTCTTGAACGACGTTGTGGTCGTAGTAGACAAGTTGCATAGAGTAGACGAGAGCGTGCGTGCAGCTAGTGCCAATGGTCGTTTACTAGCCGTAGGGAAACGACGAGGAAAGCTCGTGATGGCCAACATGGAGAAGGGACAAGAGAAGAGGAGCAATCTTTGGGCCTCGAAAGAATTCGAAAGTGAGCTAGTGAATCAAATGGAAGGCGGAGCGTGTGAGTCGTAGACAAGATGGTGATTTGATCATCTGCGAGAGCGATGACGAGGACGACGACGGCTGCCAAGTTGCATAGCATGGTCATGTAACTCCGAGACCTGGACAGATAGTAGGGATTCTTATCATCATGAAGCAAGGATGATTTCCTAAGGGTTGACCGCCTCGGATCACTCTCTCTCTCGAAGCTCTTGATACAAAACTGGACTTGACGACTTTCTCGTCTTGACCAGCTTCATGTCGTGCTTCTGATCGACATATCAAACAGCTGGTAGCAACGCGTGCTCGTCGTATGGAGATTACCATCGCACGTCTGTTTTCACCACGGACTGTGCACATGCTATCACGACTCTGTACACCATGCCCCTCTTCTTGCTCACTGTTCAAACAATGCGCTTCGCTAGCGCATGAATCGCCATGCGAGCCATGCGTTTCGAGGAGGGCTCAACGTGGGGAACGGCCTCAAGGGCAGCAAGAAGTCTTCGTTGAGCCACAAGAACTGCAGCCACTTCAGACGCGCCTTGTTTTATGCAGTCTTTAGCATCGATGCAAGGATCTGCTCATACTCTGGATGCCGTTTCGTGGACCAAAAAGTGTCCGGAATAGAACTTGTCCACTGTTTACTCTACGCAGTGCGTGTACGTCTTCAACGCTTCCGCCACGTTCGTCTTCTCGATACTGCAGCATGCAAATATGTACGATTGCTTCCATAACGGGTCCCTTCTGGTCCCTATTGCGTCTCTTTGAACGTGACTTTGTACTTGTACGTAGACTCGAAGGTGTTTCTTGAAGGACTCAGGAATCATCACACCAGCCTCGACCACCATTTGCTCACGAAGTTTTCGTGTCTTCGAGAAGACGAGAGACCGTATCGAGTCCGTTTTGTGCTCTCTGCGACTAACATGCGTCGACCGAATCGGGATTCTTCGGCGCATTGAGAGGAGTTCTCGTCACGCCCGAGTCATAGTGATCACAGAAGGTTTGACCCATGTGATCAAATAGAGAGAGGCCGCTCTCGAGATCACACTGGAAAGCACTACTGACATGTCAGGCCTTCATCTATACCGGTTTCGTTACAATGAGTGCTGCAAGGAATAGCATGACCATGCATGCAGAACTCTATAGTCTTTCGCAATCTACGCTTTATAGTGCTTGCTTGGTTCTATCAAGTGTAGGAATAATAATCAATGAGGCTTCATGAGCCCGTCCAACGTGCTCATAAGAGATCTGTGTCCATTGACATGGCATCAAATTGGCGGTTATTCTCGCATCTTGACGGCTAGTACCGAAGGGACGCTGCATATCCTCATTGTTGCTCGAATACCGTCCTCCTCTTCTTCTGCGATTACAATGGCAGGTAAGAACAACGACAAGTTCTACAAGACCGTCGTGTTTGCCGAGGACATGACGGACGCCATGCTCGAGAAGGCGCTGAGCAACGCGAGAGACGCTTTCCAGCTGCAAGTCTCGGTACCCAAACTTCTATTGCATCATCATCATACCTACTTGACCACCAACTAACTGCAGCTCTGTATGCAGTCTGAAAAGACCTTTTCGACCATCGCTGAGTTCGTGCGCCGCAACATGGAAAAGGAGTACGGAAGGGGATGGAATTGCATCGTGGGCTCGTCTTTCGGTGCCTACGTGACACACGAGATCAAGACTTACGTCTACTTTAGCGTCGCCTCTGGCGTCTCGGTGCTTGTTTGGAAAACATAAGTGTCCAGTTTTATGCATTATCAAAATAGTAGTCACTAAACTGGTTGCCACCTTTGTTATTCATGGCGTCGCTCCGTCCGCTGCTTCGTCGGTACTCTGGTGCCCCCGTGGTCTTCCGCACTTTGCAGCTGCCTGTGGGCATCGATGGCTCCTCCCTCTCGGCGCTCGCACCTTCGTCTGTGATTCCAGAGCAGCAAAAGCTGCTGTGTCTGCCGTCCACTTACGGCATCGTAGCTCGTGACTTCCGTCGGCAATTCGCCAGTGACAAACTCACGCGCAGCTTTGCGCTCTATGGCGTAGACCTGCGTCTACCAGAGAAAGATTTCGGCAGTCGCCGCGTCGAATGTGACGCTGACGAAGTTGTACGCGCTGCTGACGCACTGGACCTCGAGCAATTTGCGTTGCTGGGCTGTAGCCATGGGGCTAATGTGGCTGCCGTCCTCGCAGCCAAACATCCTGAGAGAGTGACGCGACTAGTGCTCGTCAATGGCAACGTGTGAAGCTTTGAGTCTTTTCAGTACCAGCTGCTGGGTAACTTTGAAGCCTGAGACTTGCTCTGTTTTGTGATGTGTTGCAGGCGTTCGTTGATGACGAGGACTTGGAGGATATGGAAGAACACGAGGATGTGAACTCGTGGCCAAAGGAGATGCGCGAGACAGCAGAAGTCAAGTGCGGCTCGGGGAACTTGCAAGAAAAGTGGACTGGTACGTTTCAACTGCACGTGCTCGTGCTGTTCTTTTGAGGCAACGGAGGTAATATGACGAACATGTTTGACTTGTAGAAATGGTGAAGGCATTGCGTCAGGTAGAGCATGAAGATGGCGGTGATTTGTACTGTGGTCACTTGCCTCATATCAAGTGCAAGACGCTCGTAGTATCTGGTGGACACGACATATTTGTACCTTCGTACCACAGCGAGTACTTGAGCGAGCGCATCATGCACTCTCGACTTGAAGTGATACCCGAAGGTGGCAACGACCTTGTGTGTTCCGAAGCTGAACGATTCAACGCATTGCTAGAAGCTTTCCTACAAGAGCCTGACGACAAACTCACACAGAGCCGAGAGTTTGTGGCCGTCCCATCGAAAAAAGTATAAGTACTTAGCCAGTCGATCAGTAGATAGTCAAACAACGCATGCACACACAGGCACGCTCGCATTTACATAGTCTCCATCCTTGGCTCCTGCTTTTTTTTCGGCTATTCAGCTACTTGAACTACTTACTATACGCTGAGCACTCTCGGCTGTTGCGAGTGCTCATGCTGAAAATGAGCTCGAAGTGGTAGTCGCCATGCCAAGTGTCATGGACAGCGGCCGACTATACGTCTGCTGTTGCGGTTGTTCATGATAGGGAAACTGCTGTTGCTGGGGCTGCTGTTGCGGTACAGGATGGTAGGGAATGTATGATGGTGCCTGGTCTGCGCCCAGGTTGAGGCTCGACCGGCGATTCGCGTCAGCGTAGTATTCCTGCTCCACGCCCTCACGAGGCGGAGAGGTCATCATGGACATTGTCATGGCGTGGGACGGCATGCTCATTGTTCGCTTAAGCGGAGCTACACTACTGTGGCTTGGAGCTCCAGTGTAGCAGGCATAGCGGTATGAATTTGGATTGAGGCCCATGTTAGCACCTGATGCGACTCGAGGGTCGTCCTCTAGTATGCCTTGCAGCAGCTCGCCAAAGCCCTCTTCGTCTCCAAAGGATGCTGGCGTTAGCTGTTCGTACTCGCCAAGGTGATGTGGCTGTGCTGGCTGCGCATACTCAATGCCATTGTTGCCGTAGACGGGATTGTAGACTCCATACTGTTTCTCATAGTTATAAATTTGAGAAGACATTGTGGGCAGCGCCGATAGTTCAGGCTTGGTGGGTTGCGGCGCGACAAAGGAGCGAGACGTGGGGGTAACGAGTGGACCTTTTGACATGCTTCGAGTGCGCTTGGGCGGGTTTGAACTTGACGAAGAAGACAACAACGATGACGAGGAGGCCGACGACGATGAAGGGGCGAAGCCTTGAGTGCTGCGGGGCTGTATGGGCGACTCAGTACTGACCGCTTGCTCAAAGGGCTTGAAGTCGAGCTCCGATTGGCCCATGCTACGTAGTCGTAGCACGGCCTCGTCATACCGCATGCCACCAAGAGCCTTACTGATCTCCATGCGGCGATTGTACTCGGTCTCCTCGACCGACTTGGCGAGATGCCATTGGTCTTTCCCGCACCGGCAGTGCTTGCCCTCGGCGCCTTTGTAGCGTCCAGCTTGAGTTGAGAGTGAGCTATTGTTTGAAGCAGACACCACTGCGCATTCACAGCATTGGAACATTTGTTTGGAGCGAAACGTGCCGAGCCAGTTGGACTTGAAGCGCGGGAACCAACTTTTCCGGTCGCGGGTCTTTTCCGGCCCATCGCCAGCGTTGTTTGAACTGTATCCCATACCAGTCTGGTGCACGCTGTCGCTGGTTGGGTTGGCCGAAGCGGAGACGCACGCGAAGCGATGGTCAAAGACATACCGGTTGTTACCGTCTGTCGAGTGCCCACTGTCTTGGTCACATCTGACTTGGGTTGAAAGGAGCTCGAGTTGAAGGGCGCCCATGACCTCTGTCTGTTCTGTCGTGACTTTGTCTGTCTTACGGCTATCTTCAACACCGAAACGAACTTGTCCTCACGGCTCTAGTCTGTCGGACGCCGGATGTGGCGGGACGGGTTTCCGATAAAGAAAGAGAAGAAATGAGCATCACGAAGCCAGTCAGCTGGTGCAGCTCCTACTGATCGGCTCCTGGAGAGGACACTCTTCCTTGAGCAACGGACAGACGGACGTGATAGTAGAAAGCGAGAGAGAAGGGCAGATGCAAGTGCCGTGGCCGGGGGGCCGCCGCGTCACACACACACACAGCCAACCCATTGATAACATTTTCCTAGGGGCAGACCTCTGGATAGGAAAGGCTGAGCATCAGTACCACCTCTTGTCTCGGTGACGATGACGACTACCAAGTAAGAGGACATTAAGAAGGCTCCGACCAAGGCGCAACACTAGGTTTTATTGTTAAGACAGCGAGACATGACGTCTAGCGCCAATGCGCAAGGTACTCCTAGCAGGACCCACAACACGTGCGATGCCAGAAGTCATGCAGACCGTGCGTGAATCACATGCCCCACCTTCATAGTCGGATCGGGGATTGTCTTCATTGATGTGCATTACACTGGATCTCTGTGCCTTGAAAAGCGTTACAGCCGTTTCGCTACAGCTGAGCGTGCCTTACTGACGATCGTCATGCTGCTATGCTGTCCAAGTGCAAGGAGGAGAGATATTAGCAGCCATTTCCACAAACAGCGCCACTTAACTGTAGCCACGCGAGACGAAAGAATGCTCATTGCACAGAAACGAGACGATTGCTTTGCATGTCTGCACGCAGGGCTCTGATCGGCTGCACTTTACCAAGACCTGCTGTAGGGCTGCAATTGAGCTCTGCTGATCTGCATTGGCATCAACGCGTTGTACTTCGTGCTTTGTGCATCGAGCGATCAGATGCTCGATGAATTTTGACTTGATAGTGAGAGTCAGCGTCGTTGATTGCAGGCCATTTCGGTGTGACGCCCACACAAAAATGGCTCGTCAGGTCTCTTCTCGAGTCAATACCACGTGAGCCATACACTGCGGATGTTGTGTGTCGGGACAACGTCATCGTCTCGATCATCCCGCTCTTGGTTTGTGGGCAGCAAATAGCAACGGGAAGAAGGCGCTACATTAATGACATGGCTCATTTTGACGATAACTGCGGGGCGGCTTCCCGCTGCGAGGATTGTCGAATCTGCATTTTCTTTTCGAGAAGTTCCCGTTGAATTGACGTCGAGACCGTAAGACTCTTTGCCATTTAACGGCCAGTCGTCCGCTCGGGTCGTCCGCTCGGTCGGCGTACGCACTATCATCCTCCACATGTCTGTCTTCGAAATCATGGTGCTCATCCACTTTCGTGTGCACTCCCAACGGCGATGCAAGTTTGGCGTAAACGTGCAGCTGAACCAAGGTTGCCAATCTTCTTCGTGCTAATTGCCACTGCAGATGTCTCTTCACCGAAAAGAGTTACTATGAAAATTGTTGAGCCAACAATCAAACACATGGCGACCAGCGACGAGGACGCCGCTTCTTCAAAGAAGAGCTTTTACATGGACAGTATGAAGAAAATATTTTACCAACGCAGCTGTCTTGATTGTTAAAGAGTATGAGCGGCTTAGTCATCCGTCTTAGCCTCTGTGGTCACACTGCATATGATATTTAAAATTACCTGTGTATTTCAATCTGATCCTGGCAAGCACGAATTAAATCAAGTCGTCATATTGGCCGACAGCGTTTATTCATAAGGTAGGACGCGTAGAGACGACGAGCGCGGTACAGACTCAGACACAGAGCGCGGACACACGAATTGATCACAGCATGCAGTTTGACTGAGGTACCAGTGCTGGCTGATCCTTTGTGTGCGCCAGCGTGTAAATTGTGCGTTCGTGCTTACGTGGGCTGAGAATTGAAAACACCTGTTTGCCATATTTCTGTAGTATTGAGGCATTGGGTTTCAAAGGGAAAGGAGGAGCGAGCATAAGGGACAGCACGTTTCATCTTCAAAATCCAGGTCGGATGAGGCGGTCAAACATCTTGAAACTATTAATTCTGAATATTAAGCATTGCGGTGGATACAATTCAGTGCTCAATTTATAGCCACAACTCGACGTTACAATTTTTGTCAAGATCTGCAGGATCATGTTAACCATACAGCTATCAAATTTATCAACCCAACCCACGTGCGTCGTGTCGCAAGAAACACCGTATGTGTATTCCGAATTAACTCGCTGCGCAACAAGACGTTAGGTTTAGTCTCTTGGCAAAGATCGGGAGGACGTGCAGCTCTTTCACTAACATCATTGCTTTTCTAAGGATCAAAAGCGTGTTTATCTAACGTACAATCGACGCAAAAGTGTCTCGTATGGCTCTTCCATATGTATAGGGTACGACACCCCGCAGACGAGAAATATTTGACGCAGTATTATGCCAAGACTTGAACGAAAAAAAGACTGAAAGGCACGCATCATTCAAGCAGAACCGTCATGCAAACGAAGGTCTGTCTACAAGACAAGAAAATGCTTGAGTGCGTCTAAGTGATGGAATTCTCTGTTCATGAAACAAAAGCTTTGAATATTACTGGGCTGGCTGTGGTCACTAGGATCATTGACCTTACCCATCACAGCTCTATCTGTACTCTGTTGCTACTCTCTTTTCACTGCAAAGACTGGCTGCGCTTGTAGACTTTACTGAATATTATCAAAGGATTTTACGCTAGCTGGATTCATTGTGATAGAAAGAGACTGTGTAGAATAGCCAAGACACCAAGAACGCCCCATTTCGCTTAGCATCTCCATGCCATATAGCGACTACTTAAATTGGTAACAGCACTATGAAATCACAACCATAGCTTTTCCTTCTATAAAACTCAGAGTAATCTTGGCCCCATTTTCTTCCTCGAGGCTTGGAAACACGATTGAAGAAGAGGATCGGGTCAAGATGGAACAATTAATACATGCAACTAGGGTAATCGACAAAAACTAGTGCGGGTTCACTTCAGCACTAGACGAATATTGCACGGCAAAAGTCGTAAAGCAGCACTCTACAGCACAATGACTTCCACTCTTTTGAAGGCAGCGAAGTTCTCGAGTTAAATGCGTTGCGAGCCCAACTTAAGCTTGCGATGTAAAAAACTGATTTAAAACGTATTATTGCATATGCTTCTGTCGCTCATATTGAAATTTATTGTTTTAGGTATTTTCTCTTTAACTATTCAAGGTTTAGAAGGTAGCAATTGTCAAGCCGATATTGCATGCTCTACATTAGCAAGTTAGTATGTCGTGTATGTAGCAGCTTGAAAATATGAATTTTCATGTCGAGTGATCGGCGTATGCGATTGGTCGATCATCAACACTACAATGTTTTAGTATGCTCATCACCACGTAGGTACAGGATTTGTCATTTGCATTTAATGCTATAAATTGTGCACAATAGGGGAGCAGGCATAGAAGTAGCGAGCACTTTGCAGCCCAAGAATCTGAGGCAACCACAGCGTTCTAGCATCGAGTGTACAACAATCATCTCTTGGCTATGGCTCAAGCCTCCTTATATCGACTGATGTCCCGACTACAGCTTCGTCCCTTCGCTCGCAGCTTGTATCAACAAGTTTGACGAGAGCTATTTTCACACGCGGAAGTTCAAGATGTAGCTGATGCTCTAGAAGCGTGAAAGCTGAGAGTGCAGAAGAAAAGCAAAAGAATGCTTCTGGTATGTCTGAGCGAGTCGATCCATCTCTGTCTATTCACTTGCTGATGTTCAAGAAGCGTGAGAGCTGAGAGTGCAGAAGAAAAGCAAAAGAATGCTTCTGGTATGTCTGAGCGAGTCGATCCATCTCTGTCTATTCACTTGCTGATGCTCAAGAAGCGTGAAAGCTGAGAGTGCAGAAGAAAAGCAAAAGTATGCTTCTGGTATGTCTGAGCGAGTCGATCCAT
>NQFO01000614.1:0-39205 GCA_003991265.1 Pseudoperonospora humuli
TAATCGACTGTTGGATGCTACGCTACGTGCGCGTGTACCTGACTACGTTTCGAACGAGAGCGAAAGTTTTCTGTTAGTACGTCCCGGGCTGAGGTAAATCAGGAGCCAGAGAGAGATGAGAATGTCGCCTTGGTGCTGCGGGAGAATGACGAGGATAGGATCCGACGCGTTCGAAGCCGCTAATGTGGCCCAGTACCATTAGCACCACCACCGTTAGCTTTGACGCTAGTGCTGCTGCTGCTACGGGCGTGATGTCGTCATTTTGGATTATGCTAAATTGCTACGTAATTGAGAAAATGCGCCTTTTACAACCTTCATGATGAAATATGGGCAGAGTACCTGAGAAAATAGCAAAGAAAATGAGCCAACAACTTTCGGTACTGAACACAGAAGAGGAACTGAACCTCATGGCACCAAGTCTTGTAGCTGCATACGCGGCGAAATCATCGTCATTAGTTTACGACAGTGAATGTTCGTACCTCTTGTCTAGTCGATGTCTAGTTGATCATTTACTTTCGCTAGAGTTAAGCGAGCGATCATCTCTGAACTCATGACGCTTGTGAAGTTGTAGACGACGAACGTTGGCGTTGTGTGGTGCTCAAATGAGCGTCAAAGATTCAGTTTCGGAAAGAAATGAGACCGGCGTTCTGGCAAACTATCCTGCGACTAGTGGGCGAAGCGGCCTTCGCGTCGGACCGTGCACCAATAACATTTGCGACGTTGTGTCTACACCGTTACCTAGTTGTGCTGCTGACGTTGTAGTACCGAGCGAGGGACTGAAGGATATGTGCTTTTTCTCTAACTGTAGAGTTGCACAAATCTGTGTTAAATGGATTCCCAGCATCGCCCATACGTGGAAACTCATGCTACGAAGTAGTATCTTCAACCTCATGTCTATCCACAAAGTACTACCTGCATGCGCAGTACTATTATCCATCAAGGCAATGAAGTGGACAAGGCAAACTTTGCTCAGATGAACACCACAGAAACATTATGGTATGTCTCTTCGTGAGTATATGTCTAATACAAATTCTATACTGGAGGTTTTTAGTGGCTGTCATCTATGACGATCTATCTTATTATATACTGTTTCTGCACGGATTGTACTACTTGCAATTATCCTTGAGACATTTTGCGAAGAAAAAAGGAGCTGGAATTATAGCGATCAGCCGTGCAGTAACGATTAACGGACTATTTCCGACCTGAACGTCATGAACGCTGAGCTCTGCTTTAGTTAGTAGACATACAATGAACATGGCCAGAAACTTGCTGGCTATACTACTCACGTTGCAGTTGAAGGATCTATTCAGAATCAGTGGCATATTTTTTGGCCATTTCGCGGACTCCTTATAGAACCTCAACGGCGATAATCATGAACATTT
This sequence comes from Pseudoperonospora humuli, assembly GCA_003991265.1. NCBI lineage: Eukaryota > Oomycota > Peronosporomycetes > Peronosporales > Peronosporaceae > Pseudoperonospora > Pseudoperonospora humuli. The sequence continues at coordinate 1,383 of NQFO01000614.1, forward strand.
CGCCATGCTAGCTAGCCCGAGCAAGCATGAACCCATTCTAGTGCCACCAAATCCAGCAGGTCAAATACGACCGTGCCTGCCATTGCAATACGTCCCACTATATAGAGGCACTTTCATTTCGATGCTGCAAATCATGTGAAGTCATGCTTGTTGAAGCCATTCTTGAATGAATTGACGTCGCAAGTCCTACCGGCCAAATGAGTCTCGCTTTCTCTGCAAAATGCCCTTTGTCTCTAGCCCGACGTTTCATTTCTTACTACGCATCGTGTTTCCGGTGGTAGGATCGTATTCGCACTGTACCTAGAGTTAGTCTCGTCGTTCGTGGCGGTCGTCTGTGCGTCATGTCACCCGCCCTATGTTGCACACACTTCACTAACAGAAAACAGTCTATCCACTCAGCCATCCATCCATCTGACCCCCTATACATGTACCTTGAAGCATGCACCTCTCGCTGCGCAGATTCCAACCGGACTTTTCATCATAAAAGACGTCATAAACCACAGACGCTGTAACGAAATAGCGCACTTTTGATTTCGTATCTTCTTCATAGTGGTTTCTAGCCCTAATCTCGAAGGTCTCACGTGAGCGACACTTGCCTGCAACCTGGAGCTTCACTTTTCAAAGGTTTCCTTACGGTGCACGAGTAAATTTGACCAATGATCGACCGCGCTAATATGCTGTATTCGCCGGCATACAAGAACCTTAACCCATGTCATAACACCTACGCTGTCTCCAGCCCCAACGGTGCCAAGCGTCACATGGTCTCGGGGCCATTGCCTCACCGCGTATTTGTTTCACGCACGGATAGCCCACCACTTCCAGGTCTGTCCTCCATGCTTCAGCACCAGCGGAGCCCTCAAGACGCCTTTATCCTGTCTCCACGCTCACCGCCAAGGAAACTTCCGCTTGTGCGGGCTACAACCCCTGATACAAGTAGTAAAGATGACCCGGAGCAATCTCAGTATAAATCAGGATACTGCCCCAAAATCGAGCATAAACTTGTCCGGGACCATTATCAAGCTCCAGTTTCTACAATGGCCCCGCCATCATCAAATTTGACAGCTCCGGTACAAAAGTCATCGCGGTATTTACGTGAAATGGACCGACGAGCAATCTTGTCACGGATCGAGCAGGGAGAGAAGCAGTCGGCATTGGCCAAAGAATACAAAGTCAGTCGGGCTGCTATCTGTAATCTGAACAAGCACCGAGACGAGGTTTTATCCAGGAAAGACGGGAACCCATTAGCGAAACATCCCAAGAAGCCCCGTCTCAAGACAATGATGACAAAAGTGGGCAAAAGTGACTGGGCTGCCGTGACCGCAGTGCGAGAAAACAGCACTCAAGAGCAAAATCCTCTCCATGAAATCAAATCCCGACCAGCTGCACTGCTACTTACGATGCTGCGGAAGAAGCATGCGACAGTGAGCGAGTTTCGGCGATCGAGTGATCGTCTTATGCGCATTGTGATGGAGGAAGCGTTGGCTCATGTGCCAGTGAAGACGGTGGAAATCTTCTTACCTAACCACAGCAAATCGGACGGGGTGGCACTCGAGCATCCGCCATGTGCCATTTCAATGGATCCTTCAGGTTGCCCTATGCTTGACCTTTTCCACTTGATGGAGCCTGATCAACCCAGCGGTTACGTGACGTTTGGTAACATGGCTTCTCCGAATGATTCAGAGTCACATAATGTACAGGCTAAGGTCTGTGGTAGCAGATTGCCAGGTAGCCTCAACTACCACAACGTTTTCATTTTGGACAATGTGGTCACTTCAGCTGAGGCAGTGATTGCCGTCGTGCGACAGCTGCAGGAACATGGCGCTGTCGAGGCCATGATATCCCTCGTCACTCTCATTGCGACCGCAGAAGCTGTGAAAAAGGTGCATGCTGTTTTTCCTGCGCTTAAGATTGTTTTCGCACAAGTGGATGCTACTGGTGACGAGTTGGCAGCTCTTTCCACGGGACGCATTGATACTAAAACCACACGGATGCGTACTTCGACGGCTGACATGATCTCGGACCGATTGGAACAAGCTTATCATGGTTTGCCACCGACCAATGCATATTGAAGAAATGTGCACTAGCTTTGGTAAGGTAAGAAAGAACTCGTAAGGCTAATAAATTGGTGTACTTTGTGGCGGTAGACACACACGTGAGCATAAATCATAGATTTTTGATAGTTCGCCACTGTTATTCGACGAAGCACAGAAGTAGCTCGACAGGTCCTATCGCCCGCCAGTAGCTCGATGCGTCTTTGCTTCCAAATTCCGCAGCATCAATAAATGTCATTGTATCCAATTCTTTCGCACTCAAAGATCAGTCTGAGACGAAGGAGGATGCGATAATGAAGCGTACAGGGATCGAATCTGCAGTCCAAGTCCAGCCTGTTGCTGCAACAACAAGCGATTCCGTCGCTTAAGATCTTTCGGTAGTACTCGGGCTCGATGGTGCCTTATTCTGGTCATCTTTGGCAGGTGGGGTCGTGCCGTCTGAGGCCAAAGTGTCTGGTGTACTTATCTGTGCCTCCACATCAGATGTCGCACCAGCATCTTGAGCAAGCAGTTTTTGCAATTTTTGCCGTTTTTGGGCTTCGTACCGGCGGCGGCATCGCTCTCGTTCACGCAGGCGTTGCTCTTCTGTAGCATTCTGACGTCGCATGCGGCTTCTCTGAGCCTCTCGATTGCGTTGTTGCTCCGTCGCGTTCTGACGACGTTCACGAGAGCGCTTCACCTCTCGTTCTCGAGCATCTGGGTTTGGCTTTGTACGACGCACTCGACTTCGCTCGCGCTCTTCAATCCGCTGTCGTTTGCGAACTCGTCTCTCCGCGTCTGCTTGTCGTTGAGCTGGAGTCAATCGCTCTCGCCGACGTCTACTACGCTCCGCCTCCGCCTTCTTCGCTTCGGGCGTAGCTCTCATTCGACGAAGTCGACTACGATCAGCCTCAACTGACTGTCTCGGGGTCGGAGATAACTGACCTGCCAATGACCCTCCTACCGCTCCAGAGCTCGATCCTTGCTCTAGTTCCAAGACTGGCATGTAGCTCGAGGTATCTGGAAATTGACAACTTGAAGATCGACCCACTGCTGGCAGCATACTAAGAAAAGCATTGTACGCAGCTCCGTGGAACTGCCGAAGGTGCAACAAAGCTTGGCGACGGCCCAATTCATTGGGCTCAAAGGCATGTGGCATCTCACTCGACTTCCGAGCGCATTTGCATCTACACGACATCATTTAGCAACACAAACAGCTCAATCATAATATCGTTAACTCCATGAGCACTAGAACCATAATTATTATCGTACAGTCGGCAAGACCAACACTCCCGTTCGGCAATCTCACCCCATTTATTGTCTTGCATAGAAATCTGTCACAAAAAAAGGTTGCTTAGATACAAAAGTCCAATGCCCACATACATGGCTAAAAGCTATCATCTTACCATTCTCTTCTCGGTAGACTTGAGCTGACTGAACCATGCCGTCGCATCTTTTTTACGTCGAGGTCCAAAGCGAACTCGTTGGTTCTCCTCCTCGGAACAGCCATTAAAGCGGTAGAGCACATTCTTGAGGTGACACATTTTAAAATGCGTCACAAAATACCTAAATGGCAATAATTAATCGCCTCAGCAAAACAAGCGAAATAATTAACTGTATACACACATATGACCACGCACCGTGGATGCCGCAAGAAGTCGAAGAAAAAGTTCTCGTTGCACTCTTCACATCGAATGAGGTTGGCACGAATGCGGTCAAAGTGCTCGTCAATACGCGGATTCTCTTCCTGCATGGCGTTAATCTCCGTGTCTTTTTCCTAGACCAAAACGGTAAATGATGGAAACTTGCTCTGCTCTGTTTTCGATAAAAATATGTATGGTACGTGATTGCGACAGCAGTGTCAAGAAATGTACGTTCAGTGGCACAAAGCAGACGTCACTGATGTCACTGTACCGAGGGGTTTGCCGCCGCGTACCTTGAAAACAGTTTTAGCTACTAATGGCGCGCGTGTTCGTGGGCAATTTGCCCGATGGAGTGCGCGAGCGTGACCTATCGGACAGATTCGACCGTTTTGGCCGCATCACCAGTGTGCGCATCAAGTTCCCGACGCGTCCTCCGCCTTTTGCTTTCATTGTGCGAGTTTTGCTCTCAATATTTGACAATTTTCACTTCTTTTCTCTCACATTTGCTCTTACTCTTTTACTCTTTGATTGGATAGACGTATGAGAACCAACAAGATGCTAGTGACGCAGTGCGATCGATGAACAAGTAAAGACAAAATCCTCGCGTCACTATCGTGTAATGCAAGCGGACTGATGCCATGTTTCATTACAGTTTCTCCTTCAATGGCAGTCGCCTTCGTGTGGAAATGTCTCGAAGTGTGGACGAAGCTCGGTATATTGAAGAAAGTATTCGTTTTGTACTAAACATGTGCACTAACTTGGGGGGTTTTCTACCAGTTCTCGTGGTACTCAGTATCGTGTCAAGCTTACGGGTTTGCCCAATACCATGAGCTGGCAAGATCTAAAGGATTATCTCCGGAAGGGGGGGGATGTTATCCATAGCGATGTCGATCGTCGTGGCAATGGCACAGCTTCTTTTGCCACACATGAAGAGATGCGTCGTGCTATCCGGAAATTGGATGGCACAGACTTGGATGGAGATCGTATCCGGATCAGAGAGGAGGAAGCTGGTGGCCGTTCGCAATCCCCGTCACGCTCTCGCTCGAGATCTCCACCTCATCGCTCAAGTCGTAGACGCTCGCCTTCTCGCTCGCGTTCGCGGTCTCCACGTCGCCACAGTAGCAGCCGAAACAGTAGACGTGATCGTGATCGTGACCGTGATCGTTCGCGCTCGCGCTCGCATTCCCGTTAACTGATATCAGCGCCAATCACTTGCTACTCGCTGCGAAGGCCATGGAATGAGGAAAAGATCAGCAGCTAGATTGTCGATGGCTCCAGCTTCAGCTCCGAGATTTCATCACCAGAGAGGATGCGTGCCGAGAAATACATTTCTCTTCGACGTCTTGAACGTAATCTTTCCTTTATTATGCATTCGAGGTCCGCTCGTTTCACCTATTTTCTGTGTCTTCTTTGATGTTAAGGATCTGGATCGTTTCTTGTCTTTTATCCAAGAATCTTTCGCCACAGAGTGATTTCTTGTTGCTTGAAGTAACGTCGATCTTCTTCGTCTACCAACACGAGGTTCAGAAAGTATTTGACGGAAAATCGGCTCTGCACATTGCGGTAAGTGGGTGTGAGTGCGTATGGAGCGAGGTACAAACGAACTGGAATGCTTTCGCCTTTCACCGGTGCGCCATCCATGATCTCAAATTTTGTGATAGTATCACTCTCAATGTGTCGTTGTGTTCTAGCCCCCACACTCTGACGACGCAAAATTGCCAGCTCCATGTGCTTGATTTTGACCCGCACCAAGAGGAAAAAAATCTTACCGATCACCACGTCCTTCAGGTGATACTTGGCCTTGTCGTACTCGAATTCAATATGCAAACAGTCTTCAATCCCTACCTCCATCTTGATGGATTTATCCAGTGGAGGTGGTGGAGTCACGTGTTGCACGCACAAGTCTTGCTCGTGCACCAGACTACTCGCATAGTTTCCCCGTGCCAAAGTGGCTCGAAGGACATATCTCAGCTTCACACTGCGACCGTAGTAGCTTTCGTGAGGTTTGTCCACTTTTGTAAAGTCAAAAGGGAATTCTTCTTCTCCTTGGATGGTTTCCCCACTAGATTGTAATTCCCGTAAGGAATTCGTGAACTCGTATCGGGCACTGCGGTCCGCAGGGACTTCAATGAGTCCAAGAAGTTCGACTTTCAGCCCCGTATGTTCCAAACGCTTGCCAGCATCCACTTTCACCGTCAACACGCCGCAAATGTCTTCGTCCTCACGGAAAAGGGGCAACTCTTTCCTTTGACCACTTTTCCCATCGTCGGAATGAACAAATTTACGTTTCGCACGTTGCTCAGCGCCCTCTAAGGAGAAACTCAGCTCAGCAGATGTGACGCCAAAGTTGAAGAGATTCTGGACATAAAGACGTGCAACAGGTTAGTGAAGAAACAAAGTGAAAGGAGAGCGGCCATGCGACTTGCCATGCTGCCTGTGAAGAAGCGTGATGTGGAAAAAAATGCTTCTTGATAGGAATAGCTATGCAGTGTAGTGGTTTGTCGAATCTGACGCTTTGTCGCAAAATTCTGAGCTTACTGATTTTCTTCAACTTTTCGATCGTAGTCATATTGTACCCAATAGAGAGCGCTAAAATGGTGAATTTACTGCTCGACATTAGTCAACATTTACAGATTTACTTCGAAATATCGGGAGGAAAACTGGCGGTTAAAGAACTTGAGCTACAAAGATGGCGCGTACTCAGCCTCGGTGCTAGAAGTCGCCACTGTTGGCTGCCGCTTCGATCTCCACGAAAGTACACTGCCGGTCGGAAAGGACACGTTTTTCACTAATGACTGGCGCGAGTCCAAATCACTTGCCCATGACGCGTCTGCAAATCCCTCTAGCTCCTCTGAGCTTTGACCATCATATATATATTGCTGTAGTATGCAATCGACTTCTGATACGTCGACATGCGCTTTGCGGCAATTTAGTGCTGCTGGCCATGACATTTGCAGTATACCTAGTTGTTGTTGTTGCTACAGTGCAAATTGGAAAGTGTATTGAGTCATCAAACATAGACTAGCGGCTCTAGAGGACCTGCTACTACGTGGCCTTGCCCTAGAAAAGCCTTTGTAGCCACACAATTGACTCGGCAGGCCCGATACACGTCACACCGCACTCAGACACACACCATTTAGGATGGACCATCACTCTTGCATGTCAAGTTGACGTAGTACCGTGAGCCATTCCATCAGAGATTTATACGCTCAGTACTTGGCTACTTCACAAACTGCATGCACTAGCTCACGCAATTTCATCGTCACCAGGCTTGATTAGCTTTTGTGTCTTGCTCACTGGCGTGTGAACATCCTTGAACTTGTCATCTTTGCTGCACGGCGTGTGTAAGTGCGCACATCCATGCGGATTGTCTTGGTAGCTCGGTCGTGGCTCACCTCGATGTCTAGGAAGTTTTTGAGCTCTCCCCGCTCCTTGATGCTAAGATGTTTGCGCGCTTGCAACTGGCACAGATCGGCTACTTGTTTTTCCTTCTAGAGACATGAGCAAGCTGATTGTCGTCTGTGCCTTCCTGACTAACATTATTCCGCGTGTTAGTCAGCTCTTTGTGCTGGAGATTGCGTAAACTGCCCGTGTTATCTCCTTCATTGACTGATTCTTCGCCATTATTATCACTGTCGTCTGAGAATGAGCTCTAATTTCAGTGCTGTTTTGCAAAATGTATCTTCAGATTTGCGCATATCCTCATCATCGCTGTCGTTGTCAAGCTCCTCTTCATCCTGCTCGCCCATGCTGTGTCTCATTTCAAATTTGCTTAACGCTTCTTGTACTTCTTCTTTTTGCATCATCTGCGTCGTCTGGTTCCTTTTCGGTGCCGTCTGCAACTTCATCTAGCAACTCATTCTCGAAGACGTTGCGTTGTTAACTTTCCACTCTTATTAGACTATTTGATGAGCCCAAGGAGCTCGGCCACGTCATGGACGATTTGGTGATCATTGATAAGCTGCTCTGTATTCTATTACGACAGAAAGCTGATGACTAGCTACGTTAAAAGGTCTTCTTTAGCACGAACACGGGTGATTTAGACTGCTGAAACTCGTAGACTCAACAAGGCTAGAGGCAGGAAGGGTGCTCAGACTAAGGCAAACCAGAGTGATACCCATGAGGATGGTAGTAGCAAGATGAAGAAGGACAAATCTGTAATTGAGGGTTTTCACTGCGGCGAAAAGGGCCACTACTGTGTCTGCATGACTTGCTTGTAGAACGGTCAGTCATTACCGTTCCAGTTCACAGGAGACCCGGATGCACTCAAATGAAGGCTTGCTTCTCAATGCTGTCCTTGTAGGCCAACGAGGATGCCATGTTCTTGTATGCAAGCTAGCTCGCGATGTCAACCTTACTTTTCCTTAGTAGCGTTGCTACTTTGGGCTCATAACCTTAGACTGACCCTCAGGAGACGTTTGGTGAAGATGTTTGGTCTTCCAGTCACTCGCGCTTCTTCAACAGGACAAACGCAGTTATAAAATCACTGTCATCGGTTGCGGTGTGAGCATTTACAGCACCTTTGGCTTTCTATCCTATGCAAGAGACGTTTGTGAATTTCCCGCTCTCGTTACTTTCTCGAAGGTCGATGCAGACATAGTCGAAAGTGCGTGCATAGTTTCATCTGGTGCATATCATACCACATGTTCACTGGTCTTACGAACAGCTCAAGTCCACCGCAGGCTGCTACAGCAGCGACACGCACGCACGCTTTGCTACTGAAACGAGAATGTAAAAGTGAATTTCGCGCCTTTGACGAAGGTAAAGCTCGATCTGAAAAAGGAGAACGACAGACTGCTCAAGGAGCTGAATGATGAGACTTTTCGACGAGAATTTGAAGGACCAAAGTGCCTGCTACATTGGAAGACTATAGGCTGGAAGCTTTCCTTAAAATACATGAAGCAGCACTATGCATGATCTCGCGTCGGTAACGATTCAACGGTCACTTGACATAACCAACGGTATCTGTTTCATCCGGTTTCCAATACACCCTCCTCGAAGCTCACAACTTCGACACTGAAATGCATTCACCCCGATCACCGAGCAAAGCTTCTCCAGTCGAACCTTATCAAGTGGCTTGGTAAGTTTGTCGGCTGAATTGTTCTCACCTCAAACTTTGATCAGATCGATGTATCCGCGCTAGACATGTTCGACGAACTTGTTGAGTTGTTTGAGTGAATACGCAAGGTCTGGTCTTATGCTCGTTGCTAAGTATATTGGTGTTCTGATTGCACTACGCTTGATCCAGATCGTCGAGCAGGTTAGTCTTGAATCCCGCGTTGATAGTAGCATAAAACATCGTCCACGTAGACTGGTATTAAGACCGTGGAATTTCTTAGCGCTGGCGGAAGAGCCTGAGGCTGCATTGACGAGGTTGAGCACGCTCGAGAATGGGAGACCAGACGAAGGGACAGAATTGTAGTCGTTGACGGTCTCCTTTGACTTTTCATTTTCGGGCTCAGATGGCGTCGACGATTCCCCAGCAGGAGATGACGTCGAAGACGTAGCAGCAGATTCAGCAAGTAGTTCCTCTGCGCGTGTCGTCGCGCTTGCAATACACGCAGCTTCCACACCAGCAACAGCTGCAACAAAAACATATTTGGCATGAGGCCATGGCACCGTAATCAACGCCGTCGACCACGTACCTGTCTGGAGCTTGGTATCAATCTCTTCCCGTAGTGTCTGCACCAATGTCTTCGTTATCAGTTTTCCAGAGCCATTAGCATCATTTTTGACTGTGTACACCCACATCGTCGATATCGATTGCGCCTCTACCGTAATGTCAGTACTGTGTATTTCTTCAAGAGCCTCTTTGACTCGAAGCGCAGCCATTTCTTTCAGATCCGCCATCTTCCATACCTTACATACTTGAAACGCACTACTTGCCTCGATGTCGCACCCGCGAATGGCTAAGCTCATTTGATTTCGTGCGTGAAGCGAGATTTAAGGAAAACTGCAACCAGAGTACACAAGGATAATTGCAGCGGTGTCGATGCTCAAGGCCGTGAGTATCTAGTGATGATGCAGTACTTCCAGAGCAGCGTGAAGCTCTTGCTATAGTTCTACACCGGGAGATTGCTCCTCAAATGGAAGGATCTCCAGAACCGCATGACTTGCGTGTGACAGTCGATGTGATATCAAAGCACATTGTTCCGACGGTAAGTAAGAAGACGTGCGTGGTATGCGAAGAAAGCGACTGGTGATCATCACGCTTTCTTTAGCTCAATATGCTCGATATGAACACGATACAAAGATATCGGAGAAGAGAACGCGCAAAGGGGGCAGCGCAGGATCCTCAAGTAAGATGATAGCGAAAGAATGCTACGGAGTGCGTCGCTGCAACTACGCGAAGAACATCGCGAGATACAGGGACTGCAACGTGAATGTGAATCTCAACATGCTCAAGAGCGAGGCTTTAGTCAAAGACGCTTCTAAGCTTTGAAAGGGCGTTCATAGAGAGTAGACACAATTGCAGACACGACAAAGTATCCACCCACGGGTAGCCCTGAAGAAGCATCAAGCATCGTTCGGAAAGCCGTTACAGCAACATAAGACTCAAGCGAAGAACTGCGTTGCCAATTGTTGCTGGCGATGGTTCAGTGAATACGTCAGTATCATACATAGTGTAGCGAGCTGCGGGCAGTCTTGCGATCTCGCTTTTAGCAGCATTTGCCCATGTGTCAACAGTCAATGCCCGCATTGTATATAATGTACTGTCACGCGTCTGTCTTTCTTACTGGTGAGCAGCACGTCTTTCAGCGGCGTGAGGACTGTTCTGCAAGTAGGACGCCCTATGAAGAACTCTAAGTTAGTTGATAAAGTTGCTCGTAAATCCCTAAGCAATTCTTCTCTTACTCACAGCGACGTGTGCGCAACACTTTGGTACTAAAGCACGTGTTTGCGAGTATCCTGGTGGATGTTGAAAGCCTATCGTATGATACAGCCAAAGGATTATAATGTGCATGCATAACCTCAAGCTCGAATTTCGACAAAGAGGTGGGCGTAAGGCCAAGATATGGATCGCATCTTCATGCCTAATGCAGTTTTCAAGTGCGATTTCATTGGCTTGTCTGCGTGCGATGGACAAGCTTGCCGGCTCGTGAGCCGGGGAACGTATCCAGGCATTCAAACGGCTTTTTCTTGCCCTCCAAGTGAGCAAAACCATGTTGTTCAACTTCTCTTGTCTCTACTTTCTCTCGATCTATTGGCACGAGTCTGTCGATCCTGCGCGCATAGTTCGAGGAAGTAGAAGTCGGAAGCTCCCTAATGTTAGTGTCCTTCCGAAAGAGTCTATAGGTCAGCATAGGAAGTAGGAGTCGTCGTCTACCACGGTATGTGCCCGTAGTGCTGAGTCTCAAGCAAGTCTCCATGTAGCGATAAACTCTGCAGCTGCAAGGATTCTACGTCTGGAAAAGTCTTCTACGTGGACTCCTAATTTACGTCTGTTGCGTCAATCTTCGTATATCACAAAAAGCTTTCGACCTTCGGTGAGATTTGGTCAAGCACCACGAACAAAATCGCTTTGCGTAATGATGTTTAGTAGACGATAGGTCGAAGACTGGCGCAATGCCGAGTTAACTTGTTTAGCTTGGGAAGTCCCAGTGTATAACGACAGGTCAAAGACGCCGTGGTTGCGTAGATAAGAGCTGTAACGAGCGGTGGTAGTGCGAAAACTATCGTCGATTCAAAGTTCTCGTCAAGTAACTCGGTAGCAATTAGAATCGACAATTGCGCCGTCATAGAAGTGGACGTGACTTACACCATCGCATTCAACCACGTCGTGTCTTGGCGTCATGACTTTTGTGCTTGGTGTTGCCACAACATGCGTCTTCACCTTTCGCTCAATGCTCAAAACCTCGCAACTATACGCAGAAGGAGAAGAATTAATTGACTAACTGAGTGAGTGACTTGTCAAGAAAACTTTTGTGCTAGTGTCACGTAGAGTCAAAACTACTTCCTGCTATCCGTTGAGTCCTCTGCTTCGTTTACGCTTCATGTAGCTGCCACTAATCAATCCACGGCCATAATTCTGCTGGTACCTGGCGAACGGATCTTGTATGATACGACGCGAGACATTTGGTCTAACTCATTCCTCTATTCTTCCATGGCCTTCTTCAAGCTCTGAGATCCAATTCTGTTCGTCTTGTGTTCGTGCACTTAGGACATCGTCATTCTTGCTACAAGTTGCGCAAGAACGGTAAAGATTTTTCCACGGATTGTGGCCACACGACGAGGCGTCACTGGCATTTTCCAACTTGCCACCAAGCAGCCGCAACTCTCTCCAATGTCATTCGCGTCCTCTGCCTCAAGTCGTAGCAGCACGACGTGCATCATGCGTGAACGGTCCATGAGTGACTCGGACCATTGCAATCTCCAGTCCAAGCGCTTTGTCTGGTCGGGCAAACGAATTCACTTTGAAGACCAAGATTTACAACGGCAAACGCGCGACAAGATTCTACAGCTCATCGATGAAGGCACAGCAGCGAGCACTGCTAACAACGCACTCATTGCCGTAAAAGTGCTCAAGTACCGCAACCTATCGAACCTCGCGACAACCCGTTGCGTCTAGAATGATAAGAATCTAAGCTTTGTGAGCGCATCAAGCGCATGTTTTCCATTCAATAACTCTAGTTCGAAAGGCTTTGTAATGACATAACTTTCCTTGTACTTGTACCTCACACAAAGCACTGCATTGCGTGCCTTTTACGGTCTTCTAGAGCCTTCCGTGACTCTGCACGATTAACGTCTAAGCCCATTTGTTCCAGGGAAGTGACGTACTCGAGACATTCAACGGCCTGACGTTTCACTGCTTGCCGTTGACTTTTATTCAGGAATGAGCTCTCATCAGGAGCATCGCCATGCTCGTCTTGCATCGTGGTGCTGTCCTTCACGACAAGAGCCACACAAGTCTCGTAGTACAGGCCAAGCAATTCAATATTGACCATGGATTTACACGGAGCGATCGGCTAAGGGAGCAACAGCTTGTGCTCGCTTGAGATCAGTCCGGAGTAGAGCTTGCTCAAGGACTGAATATGCTTCACGTTGAATGAGTTGCGTGCCTTGCAATCGCTGAATCAACGCGCGCTCGGCCTCTTCCATCTCTTGCACCTTTCGCCGCTGTTGACGAATCTGTCGCTCTTCTACGATCGCCTTCTTCATCAATCGAAGTGCTGCTTCCTCATCCACTTGTTGTCGCTCCAGGAGCTTCTTCTGCTTCAGAGCGTTCTCTTGTCGTCGAATGGCCAATCGCTTTGCTCGTGCACGCTCGACTTCAACCACTTGCTGTCGCTCGCGCTCGGCTTTAAGGCGTTTGCTCTCAATCTTGACCTGCTCGACATCCTGATACTTTTTCGAAATGATTTGAATCGCGGCATGTTTCTTCTTGATCACCGATTCTTTCTTGAGACTGTGCTGCTTCTTTTGTGCCGAGCGCGACTGCCGCTCACGCTCAATTGCGTGCATTGACTTGGCCTCTTGCCGCTGTAAACTGGCCAAACGCATTGCGAGAATCTCCTGTGCGCGGTCTTTTGTCTGAGCAATCTTTTTCCAAGCCTTTGCCTCCTCTTGCTGTCAAACGTCGATCGAGACAACTAGTTAGACTTAGCTACATGAAGAAATCCGTCTCTAGATCGTACCTGAAGCAAAGAGATTCGATTCTGCAGTAGCTTTAGATCGCATTCTGCTTGTTTCCTCTTGGACTGCGTAGCACAACCACCTCATCGTTAGCCCCTCTATCACATTGTAACTTCCTCAAACACCATCGTACTTCGAGCACTCGGCTTTGAATGACGGGGATATTAGCAACACCCTTCATTCGACCTTTACGTCCAGCTCCAGGCGCACTCTTACTGCGGTTCCCATTCACAATCTTTCCCCAAATGCCCAGCACAGCTTGCTTCGGGATGAACTCTTCACGTGTCTCGAGCAACAGCCGAATCAGTTGATGCGCTCGTGCTTCACGTGGCAATCGCTCAAGCCCACACACCAGCATCTCCACACTCACTCTATGAGTCAATCACTCGTTGTCAGTGCTTTTCATTGGCTCTACAAACAATAGCGCAACGTACTCATCGTTACGAGCATCTTGAACGCGCTGTAGGACGCTCGCGACAGACTGCAAGGCGCAGCTTTCGGTATCTTCTTCGTCCACTGCCGGACACCTCCTGGCCCGACTCTTGCGCTCCTCATCTTCGCTCATACATTGCGTAATCTCTCGTACCTCTGCCGCGTCCATGATTCCCATTGCTCACAAGTCCTGCACTACCTCCTCCTCAATGTATCACAAATGTAGCCATCTTCCATGAAAGGGTGCGAAGAAACCTAATAATAAGTCGACGATCATTGGCTAAAAGAAAAGCCATGGCAGCCTTTCAGCCAATGTGCGTGCACTATTCTTCCCACCAGCCATTTTTTCTTGAAGTCAAGTGCGTGTCATCGTGGGAATTGAGCGCCATGGGTCTACGCAAAGGAGGAGGCAAGAAGAAGGGCAGTCGCAAGCGCAAGGCTAATGTATGGGATGATGCCGAGCCCAAGGCCAAACGCGGCGCCATTCCGAGCGAAATTGACGTCAAAATACGCAAATCAAGCTCCAGAGGGTCCATGATGGGGCAGTGGAAAGCGCAGAAGATTGCCGAGCGTACGAAAGAGCGCAATTTCTTCACGTCGGTGGAGGAGAAGAAGCGCTGGCAACGCGAGCAATACGACGAGGTGTGGGAGCGCACGGCTAATGCCATTTACAAGAAAGAAGAGGAAGAGGAGATTGAGGAGGTTGAGGAGGTTGAAGACGAGGAAGAGAGCGAGGAAGAGGAGGACGTTTTGAGCGGAACGAAGAAGAGTTCGCTGTTTGATGAGTTTGTGAATACGTTCAAGATAGCAGGAGAAGAGGAAGAGGAGGAGGAAGAGGAGGATGAAGAGATTGTAGTGGATAGTGATGGAAAGGAGAGTGAGAAAGAGGAGGAAGCACAAGAAGAAGACGAAGAGCAAGAGGAGCAAGAAAATGTGAAGCAGGTTGCAGCAATGGAGCAAGACGATGAGGAAGGAGAAGAAGCAGAAGAAGAAGAAGAACAGGAAGATCCGTATCGACGTCGATATCTCTTGAGTTCATTTTCCGAGCAAGATGCTGAAGCATTTCAAGCACAGACGCGAAAGTTTGTCAACGTCAAGATCCCGACGTTGAACGAGGACGTGTACGACGTCATGTACCGGACTGGCGCTGACGACAAGGTCAAGAACGTTGCTGGTGTTGTCACGACTCCCGAATGTGCAGTACACAAGCAACTTTACGTGCGTTCGAGGCTCTTGGCGACGTGGAAGCAACGCGGATTAGATGTGGACAAGGTGTTCCCCAAGGGGTCCATTGAACGCACGGTCTTGCAGCAGCTCTTCGCCTACACGGACGTGTTTTTTGCCGGTCAGACGTACGAAAACACGGCGACATTGCGGCAATTGAGCGCCATGCACGTCCTCAACCACGTCTTTAAAGCTCGTGACACGGTGACGAGGAACAATGAACGTCTGAAGAAGCGCGATGTGGCCAAGACGCACCCTGAGAATGAGATGGAGTACCGTGATCAAGGTTTCTGTCGTGCCAGTGTCTTGGTTCTCCTCCCTCTTCGTAGTGCAGCCCTGGCGTTCGTCAAGCAAATGCTGGCACTTCTTCCTGCAAACGTCACCACGTTCCACAACCAAGAGCGCTTTTTCCGTGACTTTGGAAGTGGCCAAGATGCCGACGATGAGGAGGACGAGTCCATTGAGGACAAGAAGGAATGGCAGCGCGTCTTTGGCCACGGCAACAATGACGATTGTTTCCAATTGGGCTTGTCGTTCTCCCGCAAGGCTGTGCGCTTCTATAGCGAGTATCATCACGCCGATGTCATCCTTGCGTCGCCATTGGGACTACGTCAACAACTTGGCGATGAAGTTGCTGAGCTCGATGCACTGGACTCGACGACAGACGTCAAGCTTTCCAGCGATTTCCTGTCGACCATTGAGGTTTGTGTGGTCGATTCAGCAAGTTTAATGGCCATGCAAAACCTCGAGCACTTGCGTACGGTATTGCGAGCGACGAACATGCCGCCGAAAGAAGCGCCCAATGCCGACTTTGCCCGTGTACGCGAGTGGAACTTGGCCTTCCTCGCGTCGTATTTCCGACAAACCATCGTGTTTGCCCACGGTGTCGAGCCTGCACTCAATGCAGTACTGAACAAAACGTGTCGGAACCTTTCGGGGATTGTCAAGTACGTCCGACGTTATGACGCTGTCGATGGCACTGCGTCGATCTCGCGTGTGGTACCTCAGGTCAAGCAGCTTTTCCAACGTGTCGATCTCGATCATCGGGGACATCTCAGTGCCAAGGACGAAGTGGAACTGCGCTTTGCTTACTTCAAGAAGCACGTCTTTGAGCCACTGCTTGACCATCCTCGAAAGCACGTGCTCATCTTTATTCCATCGTACTTTGACTACGTCCGGGTGCGGAATCTGTTCAATGAAACCATGAACAAAAAGTTGCTACGAAGTGTTCAATGCTGTGAATATACGACAAGCAAACAGGTATCGCGTGCACGTACGACATTCTTTCACGGCCATTGCCACGTGATGCTGTACACGGAACGCTTTCATTTCTACCATCAATACCAGATCCGAGGAGTCCAGCAGCTCATTTGGTACGGAGTGCCTGTAATGGGCGACTTTTACACCGAAATGCTCAACATGTTGCCAAGCAGTCAAGAAGCTTTAGAGACTGACGCGAGGTGTACGGATCGGACCGATGGCACGTCTTCGATCGCCTTGTTCACACGTCTGGATTTGCTGCGAATGCAACGAATTGTAGGCAACAAACGAGCAGAGCGAATGTGTCAAATCAAAGCGGCAAAGCCAACGTTTCTCTTCTGCTAGAGACTCGTGCGGGTTGATTGACGTGAAGTGCCTAGTGTTAAAATACAAGCCAGTCTATGAGTTCATTAGTCATGCAAAAAGTACCTCTTACTCATTGTCGTCGTCGTCTAAGCGATCGATCTCGTGGTCGCTTTGGGATGAAGAAGAGTCGTCGGAGCTGGAAGATTCCGCCGCTCTCCATTGACACGCTGTCGTCTTGAACTTGCCATTGCTCGTAGTCTCGACACTCTTCGGGTAGACACGACAGCCTTGACGCAAACACTCGCGCTGTAACTTGCTAAGGTCCGTCATGAAGGTTTCCAGCATTGAAACGCGCGGCTCTGACGTCGTGTCCTCCTCACCCGACAGCAATAAGCTGTTCAGCTCGTCGGCAACTGCTTCGCGAAACTCGGACGTTATGAATTTCCGGGCGCGACTTGATTCGGGTACATCGTCGCGCTGGTGGTAGAGGAGCAAACTCATGGCAAGCGCCACGTCGTGTGTGTCCGGTCCGTTGTGCTGTCTTCCAAGCTCCAGTCTCTTGCGCTTTCCATTTGTCGGAACCTCAAGCGGAGACTTGAACACTTGCCGCGCAAAGTCAATGGCCGACTCTGGATTCCAGCCATTGCATCCTCCTTCGTCCAGATTCATCGATCTTGGTGACTGTAGCGTGCCCTTGGTCACTGAAGATGACGACGTTGCTGCTTTGCCCTCGTCTTCGTGCGTCAACACGTCAATGACGCACAGGATTCGGCAGTACAAAAGGAGCTTTTTATACTGCCGAGAGCGAGAACCAGTCTCAAGTGTCGTGACTGCAGGTGCGTGTTGCTCGAGCACTGCAAGCGCTTGTGCAGTCCGGAAGCATCGAATGTGCTCACGCACCTCGTGACGCAGACTGAGAGACTCGTGCATTGGTTGCTTGATAGAGCGCAAGCTCAGCTGCAGATCCTCAGCTCCCGTGTCTTCGCTTTTACGCTCGTCCTCCATCCACTCGACGCTGCCTACGCCGTTGGTCTCTTCCCTCTCGTCGTCCATGGCCACTTCTGTAGTATCCGACGGCAAACATTGACGTTTCAACGGTGTAAGAGCAGCTTCGAAGCTCTTGTACGCATTTGCATAGCCGTAATGCAGGAAAAAGTTGTGTACAAGTGCGTTCATTGTAGCTTCGTCCTTCGCTTCCATCCGTTCCAATTCCGTAGTAGAATTATTGCGACTGCGCAGTGCACGCTCAGCAAGCAAAGCCCGTTGTCGCTGTTTCTGAACCTGCTGTTCAAAGCCCAAGAGATCAAATTGAAACTCGTCGGGCTCAAATACCGCGCGTACCCGCTCTCCAGCACCGTGTAGACTCACAGACGGATACATGACCTTTTCCTCATAGCATTCGTCCCCATCTTCCATACACAATTCGTCTTGACCTTGCTCACTCCGTCGTCGTCCTCGTCTATCGTCGTTTTCCTCCTTGTCACTGCAATTCCAGTCTTCGTTCTCACTCTCGTCCTCCTCCACGACCTCCTTCTCCTCTCCCAAGTCTTCAACATCGCGAAAAGGAGCCAAATTGCCCACATCTTCAGCTGCAAGCATCCCCATGAGCTTCCCATTCAAGGTGAAAAAGAACGTATTCGTATCCAACAAGACCCCACAGCCCACCACGTCCTGTGCGCCATAGCGTTCGCACTGTAGAAACTCGCGCCCATGGGACATTACTTTTCCCGTCTTGCCCACATAAGCCACGGCATTGAGCATTTCACCCAAATCCTGATGCCAAATCGCCCGTTTCGCCGCGTCTAACGTCGTCTCGCGTGTCTTTTCCTCGTCTGCGTCCTCCTCGGACTCGTCTTCAGCCTCAACGTGGGGTAAAATCCGCTGCATCAATTGCTTGACTGCCCGACGGGACATTTTGGCCTCCATGCACCCTTTTCCGTGCGCAAACCTCTGAGAATTAATCCGTTTGGTTTCCTCGCCCTCATCCAGCATAAAACCAATGGCAATTTTATGGGTGAATTTCTTGCGTGCAGTGAGACGACGGAGCCGACGACGGTCAATCCTTGACCGCATTTGCTGCATGCTTTGAGCATTAAACGAGAAATTCCAATTCACTGGAAACGTCGCGTGGCTGCTAGTCGCTGGCACTTGCACGTCTTCCATGTCCATGGCTTGAAGCTCCACCTGTCGGCGCCAGTCCCGAGCTCGTGTTGCGGTATCCTCGTGCTCCTCCGTCGAACTTCTTGCAACCGGAGAATTAGAGCTTGTATGTGTTCTCACAGGTAGCGAATTACCTGCTAATTCGGGAGTTGGCGATGTAGCCATGATCTGAGTCTCGAAGTAAAAGATCCGCAACATCTGAGAAGGTGCGCTAGCGATCACGGCGCGACTCGAACGAAAGCATGCTGCATCAAGGTCGTGGTGAGCGTGACCTACGTACTCTGCAGTACAGTGGTCAGCGTGCAGACGGCCCTCGAAGGCGACACAGCGAGGGTCGAAGGCCATCGGGGGCGGCATGAGCTCGACGCTTTTCAGAATGTGTGTATACCGGTTTTGCAAGGTATTTTTGGCCAAGAGACTCGCAACTTCATGTGGTCCACCTTGCTCATCAACTCTTGGTTGCCGTCTTGCCGCATCGTCAGGACATGTTGCGCGTCACTCGTCACATCCCCAGAGCCGCTAGAGCAACGTTCGCTGTGCTAGGACCCAATCATCGCTCGCTGCAGCTTGTTGCAGTTTCTTTGAGTCCTCTACGAGCTTCTAACTCTCTCTGGACGCCAAGTTATGTCAATGTCACTTGCTCCATGCCACCGCGTCACTATTCCGCACTCGTTGCCGATCCTCAGCCCATCAAATGGCCGTCAGATTTGGCCAAGCGCGTCCACCGTCGAATGCGCACTTTTCCACGTAATTACGAGGCCAAGGAGCTGGTCATGGAGGCCGGAATGAATGCAGCCGAGTGGACAGTTGCAGCGTCAACTTTCCGTAAATCTTTTCTCTCGGAGCCATCGAAATACTTTGAAGATCAAGCGGAACTATTGGCGTTTGGACGGGTACGTAGCACACTATGGACGTGCGTGAAAAGGTACTGAAGCTCTGCTTTGCGCTTGTTTCCTAGGACTTGGACAACGTCAAACGCCACAGCTCCTTCATCTTTTACCCCTACTTTTTGGACTTTGCCAAGGCAAATAACTACCTCACGACCGCTTCCGATGACGCCAATGCGCTGTCACTGCAGCAGATTACGGACCTACGACTGCCACATGAAATGTACCCCTTTGCAACTGCCATGAAGAGAAGGATCATTTACCATGAAGGACCGACCAATAGTGGCAAGACGTATCAAGCTTTAGAGCGATTGAAAGAGGCTGGAGAGGATGGAGGTATCTACTGCGGTCCACTGCGTCTACTAGCGCTCGAGATCTTTGATCGAATGAATGCTGATGGACTGTACACGTCACTAGTCACTGGACAGGAGAAGAAGCTGGTGCCATACTCGACGCATGTGTCGTGTACAGTGGAGATGGCGAACATCAATCGGCCGTGGGACGTCGCTGTGATTGATGAGATTCAGCTCATTGGCGATCCCCAACGTGGCTGGGCATGGACTCGTGCATTATTCGGCCTCCAAGCAAAGGAAATCCACGTGTGTGGCTCCAATGAAGCTGTGCATCTCGTGAAAAAGTTTGCAGAGACGGCAGGCGACGACTTTGAGCTGCGTTCGTACGAGCGGCGCTCCCCGCTCGAGATTTCGACGACGCATCTCAACAATTACAGCAAAATTCGTCCTGGTGACTGCGTCGTGGCGTTTTCACGTCGAGATATCTTCCAGATCAAGCGGGACATTGAAATCAAGACTGGGGAGAAATGCTGCATCATTTACGGCCAGCTTCCCCCTGAGACTCGGTCACAACAGGCTCGGCTGTTCAATGAACGTGGCAATGCGTATAACATTCTCGTGGCTTCGGATGCCATCGGCATGGGACTCAACTTGAACATTCGACGCATTGTGTTTGCAACCGTCAAGAAGTACTCGGGCAATAGCGGCGGCATGATTGACATTCCACCTTCTCTTGTCAAACAGATTGCTGGACGTGCAGGTCGATATGGTAGCGACTTTGCGGCTGGCGAGGTGACGTGTCTGCTTAAGGAAGACTTGGAGTATCTGAAAGAGTCGCACGACGAAGTCCCGACGTCGCTCAAATCTGCAGGTTTGTTCCCGTCTTCCGAGCAGATGGAAGAGTTTGCCAAGCAGCTGCCAGGAATCACGGATCTTGCTGATCTGGTGGACAAGTACATGATGCTAGCGCGTCTCGATGGTGACTACTTTATGTGTAACCATCAGGACATGAAAGATGCTGCGACGCTGCTACGTGACACGGAGTTGTCGCTCTCGGACCGGTTCACGTTCTGTATGTCTCCCGTGAGTCTACGCAATTCTCTCGCTCGAAAGGTATTTCTCGAATATGCTCGCGCTCACTCGTTGGGTCAAAGTGTCAAGCTGGATATCTATCTACCAAAGTATCCGCCTCGCACGGCTGAAGCACTAGGCGACATTGAGATCAAGGCCAAGATCATTGACTTGTACCTGTGGTTGTCGTTCCGCTTTCAAGACACTTTTGTCGAGAACGATATGGCTTTGGAGCTAAAAGCACGAGTGTTGGAACTCGTCGAACAAGGGCTCGTAAACACTACGTACAACCGTGAAGAAGCGAAAACGCGGTGGTCCAGCGGCGCTGCCAACATGCGCTCTTCTCGTCCTCGTGGTCACTTTAACACTCATCGTTTTCGAAAGCAGGACACGAGTAGCCGAGACGATGGACGTGTCTGGAAGAAGGAGAGATCAAGTCGACACGAACAAGAGTCGATAGTGCAAAGTAAGAGCGCAGAGACCAAGTCTGTCGATGAAACCAGTGGCTCCATGGACCAGAGCGAGAGTGACGCGGCTGAGGTTGGCAAAAAGTCGTGGGTTGCGCGGGTATTTGGCTACTAGATGGACGATCACGGCAACATGCTTGACGATGGTCATTTCACCCCAGCTGTCAATTGTTCTGGACGAACTTGGAGCGTCTCCGCCTTCCATATCCCCCTCGTTGCAGGTCAAATTGCTTCTGTAACCCTCACAATCATTGCACGTTTTGGCTTCATAAATGTTCCAAGCCTCGTCCAGTACTCATTTTCCTACATGATCTCACGGATAAGCAAAGCATTAAATGACCATCATGGACGAGCTGCTATCGTGAGAGAAACAAGAGCCACCGCTAGGAAAGGTGGCGATTGCTCGTACAAAGCGGATGAAATAATGCAAGGGCTATCACTTTGAAGCACAGTGGAGATCGATCTCTTGGCCAAGCTTACAACAGCAAACAGTGCACACATCCTTGTCGTATAATGGAGTGGTCATGCGCTGCATTGGCCGTCCTAAGTTCGTGTGTAACTTTAACATGTCCGGCACATGAACAAAATGCCTCACTTCGAAGCCTTCAAGACCGCTGCCAGTAACGCGACAAGTGCCGCTCGTCTGGAAGTCGTTTGCCTCCATACACAAGACGCTAGTCATCGATGAGAACATGCGTCTTGTGTTGAATCCGTTCCTTGACCTCGTCCTCCGATCCTATTGTTGGTATGAGATTCTCTACTTGGCACTGTTGCCAATTGACGTAGAGCATCCAAGCAATTCGTGACAAGCTCAAGACATGAAGAAGAAACGCAAAAGTATCAAGAAAGACGACAACGAAGCATCCAAGGATTAACATTTCATGACATTTTGATAGCCTCATGAAGAAGCAGAGGCATCTCCTTCATACAGCACGATAAAGAATGCACTACGTACCAGCTCCATAGCTACACACGTTAAGACCTCCAAGACAAGGCCGTCGTGCAGTCTTCTACTGCCTTCCTCGCTTCTCTCACGCAAGTAGCGAGCACATATACAAACAATCACACAAACGAGAAATGCCCTCCTTGATTTCATCGGCAATCTTTGATTGATTTGTTTGCACCAGCGCCACGATTCAAAATGCCAGTATCTTGATAATTTGAGTCGACAACCACAGGAAGGTGCCATCGGCTGTCACTGAAGATCAACTCAACGATAGCTACGACTGCATAAGCTTACACGACACCTCCACTGGGTTGTCGGCCCAACAAGGAATGGTTCTTGCGCTGTTCGCTGTAGCTAGGATAAGCTGTATCATTCGTACTGCTGTTCGTCCGGTTCACCGAAGGCGCACTTAACGGCACGTTACCCCCTTGCTGCTGATATCCCCATGGCTTTGCGCCCGGGTTCTGATTGTTGTACGTAGAGTACGGCGGGTTTGGTTGCATATGCTGCGGGGTCGTGTATGGCGGTCCAGCGTTTGGATTGTAGGGTGCAGGGGTTGGAGCCTGTCCATACATTTGCTGTGCCGCCTGTAAGCCAAAGCCGCCCGCTGACTCGGTCCGTACAAATTGCGTGCTCTGCATTCGATGGGCATCTGCATTCAAGCTCTGCTGCATTGCAACGGCCAAGTCGCGCTCATATTCTTTCCGGAAGTAGCGGACTTTTTCCGCTCGTCCGGCCGAGCTCAAGTAGCCAGTAATCGACAGGATAATGACCGAGGCTAGACACACCCAGAAACTATAACCGTAGAACCAACACTGCCAGTTTGTATCGTCCGCTCTGCAGCTCGTGTACGCCGAGTTGATCGTATCAATGCCGTACAAAGTCTGTTGTAGTAGCGCTCCCCAGATAACCAGCGAGACTGCCAGCAAAAGAGCTGTTGACAGCATTTCTTAAAGTTAGAAACTCAATAATCGATACAAAACGTCAATGCCATAGACTTACATCCGACAAATGTGCAAAAGGACACGAGACGCTCCATCCAGCCCGCCGAGGGGCTAAACACCGCCCCAATTGAAGTCAATAGCCCCAGCGCCGACACAGCTGCTCCTGTAGCCGTTGTCGCTTGCACTGCCATCATCCTCTTGCCGCATAAAGCTTTGTGGAAGTCCGCACCGTCGCCCAGCATGTAGTTTGGAGTCACATAATTAGTCACGCAAAAATCCGAGTACTGTAGTACCGTAGTCGAAGCGTAGAACGGCGACTCGAGCGAGTTGGTCGAGTAGAACGCAAAGAGACCGTAGCCTTGGAACACATCGACGCCATCACGACGGTAGTGCTGCTGGAACCATGCCGGGTAGACCATCGCGTAGAACGCCGTTCCAACCGACGCGAGGGATAGAAACACCGCTGTAAATAACGGACGCGTAATTTACGTTAGTGATTGGTTTACACAATCGGCAATGTTTCTCTAAAGCGAGCGTACATCGCGACGCAAGTACGTACTGAGAAGCGTGTTTTTCATAATCATCATGGTGGCCTGTAGCGTTGGAAGAGAAGGAGATGTGGGGGAAACGCAAATACCGAGTCTGCTCTTTAGTGCGTGCAGAAGTTGTCGTTTCTTGTACCTCGTTTCCTGCGACGCCACCACAGGAGAAGTGACTCGTGCGAATTGGATTGTCGGAATACAGACTTCTGATGCTTTGAGTAGAGACGTCGTTGACTTGGAGTAAGTAAGGAACTGAAAGGTTAGGTTTTCGACCGGACCAACTGACTGGATTTCGTGCGTATAGAACGGACGTGGGAATGAAAGAAAGAAGCAGAATATGATGGGTGCAAAATGAAACTCTCAAAACAAGGTTGCCGCATATAGCGAGGTGGGGTGATATTGGCTGAAAAGTTAGTAATTGCACCATCTTTTGAATCTCCGACCTGCACCAATTGCATTTACAGAGCTACAATGACAGCCTTCCGTCCTGATGATGCACAGCCTTTGAGCCATAATTGCACACATCACTGGACGTAGCTTGCACGATTGCTTCGTGCTGATCCATCCAGAAGCTCCGAGCGTATAGAATTAGGGGTGCACTCTCACGCTTGTCTGAACTATCCAGAGTAATTGCCTGTCTAACGTGCAGCGTACGCTGTGGCCATCCTCCAGGTTTTTCTAGGTGAACACTTTCCCGTGACCACTTTTGGTTCTACTACTCTCCGCGTTCACGTCGCAATCTCAGAACTTGGCGGTGCACTGAAGTTTTGTAAGGAATCCCACTTCATATCCTTCTTCTGCGCTGTTTGAAAACGCGCCTTCCTTCACTAACGATATCAGCGTAAAGAAGGCCGCTTCCAGCACGTGTGGATGAACGACAGTTGATTGTCTAGTTTCGTAGGAAGGCGACCACAACACTTCACGATCATCTTGCGTTGCGTGAATAATCTCTTGATAAACTCAATTTAGCAACAATGAGTCTCACGCTCCATGTCGTATCTTTTTTCTCAGTACCATAAGCTCAAAAACTCCGTCAACGCATCTCATTGCGCAGAACGGTCAAAGTTTATATTAGTCACAGAGAGCACAACTTGCACTCGAGATTTCTAATCCCACTGAATATTCTTAAAAGCGCTATAGGAGCATTAGCTCTGATGCATGCAAGCGTGTTGCAATACTAACGAGACGGATGCGGCGGAAGCGCTGCGAATGCGAGACGTTCTTACGCCAGATAACACCGACTGGAGCGCGTAGTAGATATCTGAGGAAATGGTCTGGCATTCTACGCTCGACTCGTGTGGAAGTTGAAGAGCGCGGTTGAGAAGAGGATGACCGAGGTGGAGAGAGATCAGGCGTTCTCGCTGGCTCCTGTGTCCAAGACGTATGCACGAGAGCGCATATCAAGCTCAACGCAACCACACTGCATGGCATCTACGCGCGTATGAAGAAGTAAGTTGATGACTTCAATCGCTGTCGGTGAAGTCATCCACGGAGACTAAGTGGACAGTAATGCGCCACGCCTTTGACATCTCTCAGTTTGAGATCAGACGTCCGGATGGATTATTGGTGTGTCCGAAGAGCAAATTCTTGAAGTTATCTGTGGATGAAATTACGAGTGCATTAGTTACCTCTTGAAACCAAGAAACAAGCGTTGAATAGAATGCGCCAGTTCTGCTGCTCTGACCAAAGACAGTGAAGGTAAAGGAATGAAGCAAAGAGTCTTTTGAGGTCTTGTGCTATCTATTGCTTCTTGCCAGACGTCGTTATTGAGCTAGATCCTTTGATGCAGGCTCCGCAAGCGAGGTCCACAGTAACAGCGACAGAAAAAGAGACGCTGGTCGCGCCGTCGACACAGACGTACGAGAAGAAGAAAAGGGATCACCCGTGCGGGATTTGCAGATCCTAGTCTTTCGAAGCGTCGTAACGACCGTGATGTCGTACATATGAGTAGCGCCACATAGCCCAGCTCAACTGATTTCGTACGTGGAATGAAGGTCTAAAGAAACGGTATCCAGAGTACGAGAAGATCATTGCGGCGATGCCCTTACTCAAAATCGCAAGCTCCAAGACGTATCTGAAGTAACGCAAGGTTCCTGCTGTAGGCGGACTGACTGGAAGCATATTCAGATGCCTATGGTTCACGTAGCGGTCGAAGTGCCTTGAGCATGTGGTCAGAGACTGGAGCAGGCACGATGACATTAGCGGGCATGTACCAAGGCTGATCAAGTGGTTGAAGTAGGCGTTGCAGTAGCTGTGCGACGGTTGTCTTCATTGGACGTGCTTTAGTGCTACTAAACGCGTCTGTCGGTGAGAATACAATGCTGTTGAAGGAGAGAAAGCGTGATGACGTAACTCATCGAGCTGAAGGGAGAAGGAATGTCACAAAGTACATCACGTGAAGTGCAACGCAGGTGAAGCTGCTCAAGAGTGAGTTATTTGGACAAATGACGCAGGAATGAATGTCTGACATTGTATACGCGCAAAAATGAAGGAGCCGCATCGGAAGATTGCTCAACCTTTCGTGTTTAACATCTCAAACCATTAGACATGTCGCACCCTTCTCCTCTTGTGTGTCACTTGATTGGAAATTCAATGTAACGCCATCGCGCCTTCTCTTTTCAACGGCATCGACACTGCCATCCCAGTTAAAGCATAAGACTCGTTTTGGCAAATTCTTCAACTAGAAAAATTCCCATCAAGTCAAATTCAACCCGTCACGGGTTAAGTAAAACACCAAGTTCAATCATCGTTTAATCACTCGTCGAACTTCCAATCATCCTCCTAAATTGTCGCTAGAAACTCTCTAAAAAAGAAACTGCCACCACTCTCATCCACGACAACGCCTCAAGTTGTTCTTCATTCAATCTTTATCCATCTCTTGCTAACACGAACGACTTTGGTATTGAAAGTCTTGTTCATTCAAACGACTCCAATGGCCCCAAGCGACCATCCCAATCATTCGCTAGCTCCAATTCTTGATGGCTGTGCATCCATCGTTGCACCAAGTGATGACCACATGCTCCTGCATTCCCGTCAGTCATCTGTTCCTTATGAACGTCGTCGGTGTCTCCCGAATCCTCGAATCCCGAATCGAGGTCACGTCGATAGACTTCCAGGTGTAGCTAGTCTACTCCGGCGCTACGACACGGTACAGACTAGCGATCCTGTTATGCGTCATTCGAGTTATCAGTTGCAGTGTCCTTCATCCCACACGAATAGCACTTTTGAGTGTTGGACGCCGCCACGCCTAGCAGAACGACCGAATTCTATCGCTTCTCCAGCTTCGAAATTGGTACCTTTGACAGCAGCTCTTGACGCAAATGATGGTCGATTTAATGGCTGGAGCAGTAATCTTGACAAGTATGTACCGACGACCACGAATGAAATACTTGGAAATTGGACGGAAGATGCCAAGGCTTCAGCTCCCGTGGTATTGTCACCTGAACCTGTTCGTGAAACTAGTGAATCACGGCCAAAAAGCTCACGATATCTGCGCGAGATAGATCGTCGACGTATTTTGATGCGTATTGCCCAAGGTGAGAAACAGTCGGCGCTGGCAAAGGAATACCACGTTAGCCGGGCGGCGATTTGCAACCTGAACAAACATCGTGCCGAAGTGCTATCGCGCAACCACGAACATCCACTGGCAAAGCATCCCAAGCGGAGAATGTTGGCAAAGCTCAAACGGCAAGACATGATGATGGGCAATCAGTCATGTGACTCCAGTGATCGGTAATGCTGACACTTGTCGATTTGCCAGAAAGTGACTGAGCGCCCACCATTGTAGCGCGTCGGTAGTCAAACACAGTAATACTCATGTAATACTTACCTGCATCAAACGCAATCGAGCAGTAGTTGGGCATGTGTAGCATTGGTGTCATCATTAGTTTACGGTCAACTCATGCGAAGATGTTTTCTTTCCACCGTAACTGCTATTGTACCAACATTCTCACCTCACTTGTCATAAGATCACTAGCTCCACAAACCACATTTCAAATACAAAGTGTCTTGCGATTCACGAGAATAAAGGTGGCAGGTCTTTTCATTGCCTATCTATTCCCTGGGTGAAACTTGCTCTTCGCTTGCAGCCCCAAATTCCTCTCCGTCTACGCTTTGCGTGCCTCTGGTACTCGAATCTGAACACGGACAGCATGTTGTCCCATCATTGTAATGACCGACTGCTTGTTCTGCTGGAACTCGGTCCTACAAAAAGAAGGAAAAAAGGGTCAAATACTCCGTAAGCAACGCGTCATAGCAGCCAAACGTACTGCATCTTCTTGATGTCACGCTGCGTTTCTTCCTCCAGAATACTCGGGTCGTCTCCCATAAGCTACCATAGAAATGATGATACAAACATATATCGTTAGTTCATCCTCCCTCACGAAGATCTCGCCTTTCTCTTCTCATACGAGTCGGTCCTTCTTACATCAGTATTGCCGTTCATCTGGAACGTGCGCTCCATTTGTTTACGGTAGGCTGTGATCTCGGCCTCCGCCTCCAGTTTCGCCTGCTTGAGTCGCTCACCACGCTCTAATCAATTCAATCATACGTCGTCATCTTGGTATTTGTATCCTCTTGAGCAACCGATGAGTGTCTACCTTGACGAGCCTCACTGATGATCTTGGAGGCTTTAGTCTCAGCCGCCATGAGCTCCTTGATGCTTTGGTTCGCCGCCATATTCACACTTGGATCTTTCTTTTTTCTGTGCTGTAAATGACAATCTATTTTCTGATTGGTAGCTCTTTTCCTTCCAGCTGCTGACGATTGGCTGATAAAAGCAATACGTTTGGTTTCAGAACGCTAAAATACAGAGACGAGATAGAATGAAGCTTCAATCACTTCGAATTGGTCCACTTTAGTCTCTAATTTAGGGTCCACAGTACACCCCTAATTTAGAGGCGCTACATTCACCTTTTCCCACTGCAAGAGAAGTTTAATATCGTTCTCGAGATCAGCAATGCGTGCCTTGAGCTCGACAAGCTCCACAGGGTCGTGCTTTCGCCGTTTACACAGCATTTCCACGCGCTTGGCATAGCGCTTTTGCCATATGTTACTGTACGTTGGATCCTGCAGCAATTAGCATTGCATTGATAAAGTCAGAGACCGAAATAGTGATCTGATCATCATTAAACATGCAGCATATACCTTTTTCGTGATAGTAGAGTAGAACGAATTACCCAGTACTGCAGTAAAGCCAATAAAGTATGTGATCGGCTCCATGACGTCCCATGAGTACACGTCCCAGACACAGTACATGAGCACACCGTAGAACCCAGTGAGGCCCGTGAGCCCCACCCACTTTTGTACATTTGGCATGCGGTGCGCCAACGCGGCAATTTCATTCTCCACCTGTTGCAGCTTCTTCATGGAGCTTTTCAATGCCTTAAGTTCGCTCTCTTTCACACGGCGATCATGCTTGATGTTATACAGCTCCGAGTCTAATGAGTTCCGCAACGTCAAGACGCTCTCCAAGCTCTGCACAGTAAGCACAGAGCATTCAAAATCAGTGCACAATCCAACAAAGCAAATACAAAGCACAAAGCACTAAATACTCACATAGGGTCGTAAAATCACGACATTCTCCAGCTGTGGGTTTTTGGATCGATCAAAGTGCACCGCTAAGTTCCGACGTTGCAATTCCCTTAGCCATTTCGTCGCGACTATCTCTTCTGCCCCTGCATTATGGCACATTCGGTAGAACTCACGCAATGGCAACTGGAATATACACAAACAGATCAGCACACTCTCGCTAAAATGACGCAATAAAGCTTTCACCAACTCACAGTCAGTCTTGGATCTTTCTCAATCTCCTTCTTGACAGTAGCAAACGCTGCGTTTTCTTCTCTTGCTTTCCAATTTTCAGTTGTAGCAGTGTTGCTCTCGACTAGCACATGTACGTGATTCAATTGAAGACAAAAGGTCATGGACGTGAGCTCACCAAGTCGCAGAGTACGTGCCAACTTGGTGCCATCAGGCGTAGCCACCTCCACGGTCTTAATCGAAGCATCCGCATGTCGTATTGCTTCCATGAGATCCTTGACATTAGCCGTTGAATCGTCCATGCCTAACCGCGTGAGGCCTTTGACTCCTGGTAACGGCAACAGAACGTCCAAATGGCCCGAGGTTTTAGCGGCATTTCGCACGCTAAGCTGAGGTAAAGTCAAATCGGACGAAGATGGGTGGAGATGCGTCACTGAAGACGTGTGCAAGGATCTTGACCTCAAGTCCAAGGCCGATACGGGGAAGCGCGCGCATGGAACACGCATTAAAGTAGACCGGAGAGATCGCCACGCCATGATAGAAGTGTAAGGTCAGAGTCAGAGTGACGATGGTGCGAGATTCGGATATTACGTACTCAATACGTTGAATCAAACACACAATGTAACCATTGCGACCGTTTTCCATAGGGAATTTGTACGACGGAAAAAAAGACATTTTTGTAAAATACTCGTGAAACTAGCTTCTTGCACGAAGTGCGACGAGTCTTCGTCCATCAACGTGCGTTTCGTGGGTTGATCCTTGGGACAAGGAGGTGGAGAGTGTCAAGTGAAGCAATACGTCCTACCGATCGCTGAGTGTTTTGTCCGCTTTGATGTCGACAAACTGTGACCTGAATCCTGAAAAACTGGACGTAGAATTCGTGTCCGATAACTTTGTACGATGTACGTACTCACGTCGCGATGGAGCGAATTGCCAAAACTTGAGTACAAAAATACGCGGTCTTCGTGGTAATGCGCCTCAGTCGACCGCACTACCACGAAGACCGCGTATCTGCAGGAGCCACACCACCATAATCTAGGATATTCCGCTTAATCCGCACTCAGTCGAGGCGCAATTCGGTCTAAGAAGGCCAATTCGTCCTCACTGCTTGCGCTTGGATAGACCTTTTCCCATACGTGCAAAACTCGGAGAGCTTGTGCAATGTTCCGATTAGCTCCAGGGCCAAGTCGAGTCCGCACAACTTTGCCATCAAGTCGACGACTTGGTTTACCGGTTCGTCCCTCAGTCTTGGAATACGTATGTGCCATGTCAAGATACGCCTTCAGCGCTGCTTCTTGCTCTTCTGGACTCACGTCTTTGGCATTTTGCTCGTTCAAGCTGCAACTCGACACTAGGATTGTCATTGCAGGCGCGACAACCGAATAATACTGCGTCATCCACATGAATTGCTGCATACGGTGCTTGATACTTGCACGCGGACGACTAGTTCCATGTACGTTCGACTCGCGCTCGGGATACGTGGCGACAGCTTCTATAATCAAAGCCACACGTTTTCCTGCAGGTTTCGGCCATTTCACATGCACCTTGAGCATTTCTACAATTTCACTCGAGTCCAACTTGGTAGCAATTGTTTCCTGCTGGTTGAGAAACTCGAGGGCACTTTCGACAATTTCCTGCTCAGAAACTCCGTGAAACTCGTCGTGACTTGATGTGTCCAAGCTCGAGAACTCGTCGAGACGAACTTTGGGTAAGTCTGGTAGAAAGAGAGGCGTCAGGATGGCTGCTGTTGACTCGACATTTGATATCTCGCACTTTGCTAGCGTCAATCGACTGCGTTGGAGGTAGTCTAGATAATGAAAGGCACGAGTTTGGATCGGCTTGGTCCATGCACGTGGCGGATACTTGTACACATCATCTTGTGTTTTGTCAGAGTCTTTCCCGTCACGTATTTTACCAGTCGTATCGTTGAAGATGAGCTCGAGCAGATGAAACTTTCTCAATAGTCCAAACGCACGCGCAGGGTCTTTGCCTGCAAGCATCTTGCGAACTTCGATGCCAATGCGTTCACGACTGACTTTTCGTCTCATGGCGTCTACAATCTCCCTTTGCTCAAGCACAGCCTTCTCCAATGCTGGATCTAGTGTGAATCCAAACTCACACGCAAATCGTAAAGCTCTCAGGACCCTCAATGGATCATCAAGAAAAGTCTGCACTGGTTCTCTCGGAGTTCGAATGATCCCTTCCTTCAAGTCGTTCATGCCTCTTCCCGTGAAATCTTCCACTTGCCGCGTATGCAGATTGTAAAACAATGCATTGATGGTCAAATCTCGTCGACTTGCGTCGTCTGCTGGTGTCGCAAACTTGACCTCCGGCACGCGACTATCCTGAGTGTATTCCTCAGCTCGGAGATGCACTAGGTCCACCGTCATTCCTTCAATCGTTGCTGTAGCCACTTCTAAATGCTTGGACTTGTCCGAGTTTGCTTTGACGACTCCGATAGAGCTTGGCGGCAGTTTACGTTCCCGTTGAAATTTCGTGATAAATTTCGCGAACTTTGCACCCATGAGATTGTCCAATGCAATGTCAATGTCCTCGCTCTCAGCACCACGAAGTTTGTCCCGCACCCACCCTCCAGCTACTCGCAATTGCGTCTCCGGAGCATATAGTCGCTGAATGTACTCGAGGAAAGAAAAGAGCGAGTCTTCTGCTGGTGTCAAAGTCAGCAACAGGTTTTCGCTTGTGGCGGGCGCTGTAAGCGAAGATACACTGCCATTGTTTGATGAAGAGATAGACGATGTCCTTGCAATGCTTGACACAATAGGATACGAGCTGAAGCGTCCGTGGAGACGCACACGACGCGTCAGAAGTGAACGCATACAGGTCCGTCCTGCGTGTCGAAACGTGTGGCTCTCAAGCTGCGAACTTTACGTGACATCTAGCGAACTTAGGCGACAAAACGACAGAAGGTACTGTAAGTGTCAGAAGTATCTGTCCCGCGATCCACATATATTCTTCCCACGTGTTCTTGCACTGAATTGCCCATTTGTTGCCCGTTTGGGTCCTTTGTTGCCCGGTTGCAGTTGCCATTTCGTAGAAATTTTAGAAAGTTGTTCGACGAAGCGCTGTGATGTGTTTCGACGGCATTACGCTGTCAGTGGCGAGCAAAGCCTCAACATTTTCAAATCTCAAGCATTCAAGTCGTCCGTGTTTTGTACTTGTGGTATGGTTGAGCGGCTCGTTTTCGACTCTGATTTCACGTAGCTTCCAGCTGCCCATATGGGCAGCAAGCAACTCAGAAACCCATTTGAAAATTGTTGTCTTAGACTGATTCCGCCATGAATGAAAACTCGAGGCATCGTGCTCCATTGAAATGATTGATGCCGACTACGCCAGTCCAGTGAACATCCCACTGCATCTGCCATAGCTTCGATGCATATGGCGTCATCGCATCCCGTGCACGGTAAAGAAAAAAATGGTAAGCGACGAATGAGCGAGTAGTGCTCATTTTGCTAGACATGCCCGTTGTATGGGCACGCGTTTGCTACTTATGGGCACGCGCTTGCTACTTATGGGCAAATTTCGAACGCCCATATCGCTCTTTTTCTTACGACGCGAAAAGAGAATCGTGCCCATTTGTACTGTAGCAAAATTTGGGCCCTCAACACGACCAGAGAAGAAGAGCACCATTTTTATCAAAGTCGATACGGTCGTGCTGCATCGTACACAGGCTATTGATTACCGCAAGTCTCTGCTGGCAGCATTTGACCGTATCCTGCTCCACATCTATATTAGTTTTGACAATTTCGTCATCCTACGTCCAAATGTCCAGTGTGTTCAGCCCATCGATCATGGTAATCACGTATGGACACAGCAAAGACAGTTCCAAGTGTACAGTCATGTAGAGGTCTTGCCGTCTCGTCCTGCGCAAACTTATGCGGCACAGAAACCTTTAGGACTAGAGGTTCCAGCATGCGTCGGACCATGCGGGGATTGCTCTTCCTAAGCTTCGTCCTGAATATAAAGCGTGAGGTATGGGCACACCCTCTCGTTGACTCGCGAGGACTGGAATTTGTATCACTCGAAGCTTTCTGTCGCTATCATTGCAGTGCTTTCCATCGTGCCCAAGTGTATCGTCACTTGAGCGACGAATCCGAGTGTCTTGAGCCAAAGTGCGGCCCCTTTCTAGCTACGACCAAGCTGACACGTCAACTACGTCCAGCCTTTTCCTTCCTGGACAATACCAAGGAATCGACAGCTCTAGGGGACGTGCATGGCGCCAGTGATGATGGCAAGAACGTGACAATTATCAGCGTCGTCACGTGTTCAAGTGTCACGGACGTGACGTTAAGTATTGGAGACCCGGAACGCGATGAGTTTGCCGATTTCTACACGGCGTTTGCCACAGCGTACGAAGCCATGGTCTCGGGTCAGAATGCCACGTACGATGCCTGTCAACTTCAGTTTCTACAAAAGGAATTACTCACTGATTCGTCGCTTCCACTGGACGATGCCGTGGACGACATGGAAGTGCGACCATCGTTGATCAAGTTCAAGTCGATGGAGTACGACGAGATGCAATGTCTGCAAGAGATTAAGACCATTTGGCCGTCCACACGCGAGCGCAAGACGCCCTTTTTGACCCAGAGTACGCAAAAGGGAGTCACGTCCACCGTCATGTTGGTCCACGTGAGTCCAGTCATTGGTGACGAGATCTTGGCTTTAGATTGTGTCGAAAGTGTCACGGTCTTACCAGCAATTCTCAAGCTCATGCCATTTGCCAAGAGTTCCTACGCTCTGTCCAGAGACTCGACCAAGTCAAAGGAAGGTCCAGCACTGGAAATTCGCTTAGCCAAGGGCGTCAAGACTGAACAAGCATTCAAGAGATTAGCAGCACGTGTGACGCATGCGACGGGAATTGCAAATATGATTACGCTTCAAAGGGGCACAGCAGTCATGGGTGGTGTCTTGGTACAAGCTGCAGTGGATGACTACGATACGTGGACTCAAGCGTTGGCGGTT
The DNA here is from genome assembly GCA_003991265.1 of Pseudoperonospora humuli. Classification (NCBI taxonomy): domain Eukaryota; phylum Oomycota; class Peronosporomycetes; order Peronosporales; family Peronosporaceae; genus Pseudoperonospora; species Pseudoperonospora humuli. Next base: position 35,961 of record NQFO01000614.1, read on the forward strand.
GTATTGGACGATCAAGTGGTCGAATGGGTCGATCTGCTGCACGTCGTGAGTACAAGTGCATTGAAAAACCCTTCTTTCCTCGAACACCAGTTACTCCAGACGCAATTTGATGACGCGACGAAGCTACAGCACATGAGTCGACGATTGGATGAACACGTTCAAGATCTCGTCGGTGTCAATATCCTCCACGAGCGCAACATTACGGGCAATTCCATTGTCGTGGGCATTACCGACACGGGACTTTATATCGACCATGACCAATTTGATCAGAAATCCCGAAAAATGTACGACGGCCATGATTTAAGTGCACGCAAGGTGGTGTATTACCAAACATTTGCCAATAATGTGGACGAAGCCGAAGGTGTGACGTGTGGTCATGGTACGCATGTATCTGGGATCCTCGCAGGCAGTTCGTACTCACGCACGAGTCGAGACCTTGGGATTGCGTCCAGTGCTCGAATTGCCTTCATGGACATTGGCAAACAGGAAGTCCAATGTGCCGGCACGAGTGGATGTCCCGTGAGTCTTGAAACCCCTGGCGAAGTGACGAATCTGATGAAAGCTCAAGTGGATGCCGGTGCCAAGATCTTTTCCTTTTCCTGGGGAACGGGGGCCAATGACTACAACATGCAGACGGAACAAGTGGACGAATACGTCTACAATAATCCCGAGATTCTCATTGTCGTCGCAGCAGGCAATAGCGGCAAACTGGGCAGTTATACCATCAGTAGTCCCTCAGGCGCGAAGAATGTGCTCTCGGTTGGCGCTAGTCTCAATTCCGCCGCGTCGTTCGCAGCAACGCCGTGCCAAGGAGTCCTCAATGAAAAGACCGTCGCGTCGTTCTCGTCCATTGGCCCGACGCTCGATGGACGGCAAAAGCCGGACCTTGTGGCCCCCGGCATGTCGATCATTTCCTCGCAGTCGGAAGAACCAGGCTCCACGGTCAAGTCGTCAGCAGTGTGTCCACTTCAAGGAACGTCTCAAGCTACGCCCGTTGTTGCGGGCATGGCCGTACTCATCTACGAGTGGCTACGTGATGGTTGGTGGAAGAATGGCGTGGCAAATCCGGCCTATGGCTTGAAAGTCGTGCCTGCGTCCTTGCTCAAAGCTTTGCTCCTTCACAGTAGCGAAGCGCTTTCCCAGCGTCTTATTGAACCAACGGCCGGTGTCACGTCGTGTGTAGCACTGGAAGCAGCGGCCCAGTCCCTTCAAGCTTACCCGGATCATAATCAAGGCTATGGCAAGCCAACCATGCGGAATCTCGTGACGTTCATGGACGGTAAGAGCGCTTCAGGTGCAGGCAGTGGCATCATTTACTTTTTCCCCAATTCGTCCGCGGGCTCCGAGCCCAGTGTGACGGAAGGCAAGGACGTGACGTTCCCCTTTACGCTCACCGAAGGCGTCAATTTGCGAGTGACACTGGTGTGGACGGACCCCCCCGGCTCCGTGGGCGGGAAAGCGACACTGCAGAACGACCTCGACTTGACGCTGCGCATTGCTAACACCACGGCCATCTTCTATCCTTTATCCGGTCGTGGGAAGCGCGATTCGGTCAATAATGTCGAAATGGCCGAAGTGTCGTACGATGAGGCCCTGGAAGCGATGGCCAAGAGCGGCATGACGGTCGAAAATGGACACGTCTTCGTCCAAGCTGTCGTGACGGGCCATAGCGTCAAAGCGGGCGAGAACGCTGCGACGAGTGGGCAGAAATTCGCCCTTGTGGCGTCCTCGACTCCATCGTTGACGTCCAAGACGTTGGCTGATGCCAAGAAGGTCGCCTTGTGGCAGCCGTGGATGACCATTGGTGCCATTGTCGTCGCGACTTTAGTTTTGCTCTTTATCATTGCATTGGGCTGGCGCTTGCGGGCACGGGCAAGAGCTCGGAACCTCAAGGCAGAGCACGGGACGCCGTCAGCTGGCATTGCACTCACTGGAACGGAAGCGCATCGAAATCGACGCGAGCGGCAACAATGGGCAAATGAAGAACCGGTCAGTGCCCCGCACATTCATCCCAATTATCGCAACGTCGAGGGAGGGAATGGACAACGTGTGACTCTGGAAGAGCTCCGGACAACTCGACGTGGCTATGAACCTACTCTTCGGGAACCAAGTCTCCATGCGGCGGCGGTGCATGAACCAAGTCGACGGAATGCCGGCGCCTTGGACTTTGCCCCTTCACGGCAGCCAAGTCGTCGTGCTGCCGCAGCGTTGGCACCAGGAGGTGAGCCACCACGTCGGAATCGATTGCAATGGGAACGCAATGATGGCAATGAACGAAGACGAGAACGTGGACGTCCTCGTTAGTAGTGAACGACGTCAAGAATGCGCCGTATCAAAGTCACAAAACGGAAGAATCCGCCCATTTTTCCAGGCGAATAAACGATCAAGGCGTCGTACAAGCTCAACAAGGTAAAGCAACTTGTTCAGTGTGTCGGTAGAGATTCATGTCATAATATACTAAAGCTTGTTTTTTTTTCAATACACTCATATCCACTCATATATATATATATATATCCAGCGTCACTAGTACGAGGAATCTCCTTTGATTCCTCAGGAGCATGATACGTCATGGAGCAAAAAGGCGTCAGCTTGAAGCCCGTCGATAGCTGCACTTGAGCCGGTCCAACGAGGGCAACGCCTTAAGCAAAAGTCTGAACTTTTGATGTCTTGCCGCGTGAGTTAAAGCGTGGGACGAACTTTTCTTGCGATCAAAGAGTCCATCCTGTCGCGTCCTGTGGGACGAAGCGGCCCAAGGCAGAGTCTTTGGTGTCGCAAGGTGATATGAGCGAAATGTGAGGCTGTCCATCCCTCTTGTAGCATCTGGCTCAAACTTGTCAACGATGACGCGAGTGAGCCGCGTCGACCAGTATATCAAGGCTCTTCTTGCCAAGGACATTAGCATCAATGCTTGCTCGACTTGTCACATCGACATGCGCGAGCGTATGATCTTTTTCCCGTTAGATTTCACGCCTCGAGGCATTGCACACGCAGCCTGGCAATTAAGGGACCGTCATATGGTCCAGACTTGTCTTGGTGGCCATGGATGGCCTATCTGGTTGAAGAAAGCAAGCTTCAAAGCTTCATCGTGACGAACGAAGACGAAATAATTGTCATGAACAACGCAAGCTATGGGTCGTCAAAGTTACAATCCTCACATAATTGACTAGGACGTCTGTCTATCTATCTATCTATCTATCTATCTATCTATCTATCTATCTATCTATCTATCTATCTATCTATCTATC